>JBBPCY010000082.1:28020607-28037932 GCA_037974405.1 Brachyalestes nurse | reverse complement strand
TGTGTGTGTGTATAAAATTCTGTCTCTATGAAATGGGTTCACCCACATCAGTGTGAGGACTTTGTTTGGCAGAACAATGCTTGCGGTTACACCCGAGAAGGCTGATCATTGTAGCATGGTTGCTCCCGGAGGCCCTGCAGCCCCCGCAGCCCCAGAAATCACTGAGATATCACGCAAACAGATGCCACATAAATACAAAAACATACCCTAGACAAAACAAAAAAAGGTCTTTTTTCCTTCTCCTTGTCCTCCTCCTTTGGGTTTTAAACCATATCATTCACAAAAAAGTTCATTTTATAAATATCTTAAAACAGAACAGGATTCGCCTGGAATAAGAGAAGAACCACTTTTGGTTCCTTAAAGAATGTTTCAATGGAATACACTTATTTTCAATACCTATGAAGTCTTTTTTGTTTTTTGAATCATTTTGAGGGGGTAAGATCCTACAGCCAAAACCAGACACCTTTTAGTAGTCAAAGTAACAGAATACAGCCTAAATTACTTTTAATTAACTAGCAATAAAGTATAAAATACATTACTGTGTAAGCTGGAAATTTATAGCTTAGCCATTACAATTTTCAACAGTACAACAGTAATTCCTTAAGATCAAAGGGCCAGTATCTTCTGGGAAAGTGACAGTAGATACATTCTTTCAATTAACAACCAATAATGACAGTAGTATCATCAATGCCATTGACTTATCTTTCAAATTACGCTTCCTTTTTTGGACTCTAGTGTGCAAGCATTGTATATTTTTGGGCTAGGGTTGCAAAGCAGAACAGCTGTGACCAAAGTTTATCATATGTGGAGCACATCCACCGTAAAAAAGGGATGAGGCAACGGACAGCTACAAGACAATGACTGGATTCAGCCCTGAGTGTGAGAGAAGCATATGGGTTTGTCGTTAGAGCGTGATTTGCAGTGTTGACATCCATATAACCTCCGTGATGCTGCAGTCATGGAGGTCCAGTGGAGTAGTCGTCTCGGAGGCAGATCAAAAAGTGAAGTCCAGGAGGGGATAATGTGAACCACTCCAAGCTCCAGACCTCCTTGACGCTCATCAAAGCCTTCGCACCCCGGGCCAAATCCAATCACAGGCCCACCGCGATTTATATTCGATAAACACCTGGGAAGGTATTGAGAGAAGGTCGGTTCAGAGGAATATACTGTCAGGGCAGCGTGCTTAGGGTTAAGCAGGGCTGCACAATATATCACTGGTTAGTTTGTTTTGTGAATCAGTGAGACTGTGTTATGCAAATGAGTTCCATAACCAATCAGTATGCCTTTTTGTGTTTTGCATCTTGACCAATAATAGTTGCAGATGAGTGTTTCTTCATTTCAACAAGATAAATGTGCAAGGCATATTGTAGTACATCATTTCTTTGCAACTTGCTAACATGCTAACCCAATTACGTTGTTGTTTTTTTGAAGTGGTTCTCACTTCACCAGTGGCTTGAAATAGGCCCCCCACTTCTTGGATGTGGAAATGCTACATCACTTGTCAAGATATTGGTTATCCTACCAACATGTTCAAGGTTCTTAAGGCAAATTTGTAAAGCCCCCACCAGCCCCCCAGTGCCTTCAGATTGACTGTATGTCATGTGAGAAGGGAAATCACTGTAGAGCAGAGAATGGAGGGCCCCATTGGTGAGAATGGAAGATCAAAACACTGTAAGCTCAGCCCTCACTCTTCTTGACCGTGGCTAACAGATAGGATACAAGACCGGCCAGTAATTTTTCTGAACTAGGGATCACCAAATGTGATCCGGAATCCAGACAAAAAAACAGGGTGAATTTAGACTCAGGCATCCATACAGTATATTGTTGCTATTGCAAAGATACCCAATAACTCTGAATGTTCCCAGTTTGTCCAACCAGCTATAATTTACATTTTTAATAAAAGGATATAGTAACCATTTGTCATACATGAACACACCACAGCACACAGTGTAAAACTTTGTATTTGGCCCATTCACCAAGTACAGTAGCGGGAAGCCAGGCACACAGCACCCAGGGAGTAGTGTGTGGGGACCTGTGCTCAAGTGTAACTACCCTTGACCCTTGCTGAAGAGATGCTACTAGCAGTCATGGGATTCAAACCCATGACCTTCTGATCACAGGGGCAACTACCAAACCACTGGGCCACCGCTATGGATCATACAGTGTGAAGCATTTATAGCTATGTGTTACATATATGTTGCAATGGTAAGTAAATGTTATGTTGAGGTTTTGATGAAATAGCAGCAGCATTGCAAGGAAAAAGTAATAGAATCTCTCTCCATTTTTTCTATCAAAATATATTGAAAAACAGATTTTTATTATGTTTATTGGTCTAATATTTTGAAGTCCTTTAAAAGTAGAATAAACAGATAAATGTGAAGATGATAATAAAACTGTTCCTTTCTTAACCATTTTAATCCATTCAGGACATATGAATGTACATTTGAAATGCAGAGGAAATTTAGATTAGCTGCCTTAATGAGTTTTTGTGTATGTGTGTGTGGGGAAGGGGTTGGCTGCTTTGTGCAAGCGTGGGTGGCTTTCCTTTGGGGTTCATGTGAGAGTGTATGTCACAGAGGGTTATCTCTCTAATACTGCCTCCCACGGCTACAGTCATCAACACTTTGAGCCATTTAACCCTTAACCTGCTGCCCAGGATCGGCTGACAGTTCCAGCAGGAGCTTCTGAACCTAATATTTGTCCCAGTCAGTGTCTGGCCTTGTTTTTGTTGGAATTATGTCAAATTGGTTAAAAAATGATTTGAGTTTCCATTCTGTACCAGTGGAATTATATTCACTCCGTATATTAAAGGGAATCATTACATCTTTACATTAACAGACTTTAAAATGTAGGACATTTTACATGGTTTGAAACCAAAATAATTTTACATTACTTTTAAAATTAAGTTATGAAGTTTATAAATGAAACTCATAATGTACAACTACATTTATTTATTCTATATCTATAATCATTTCAACATATTGTGTGTATAGCGTTTTGCTTCCACAACATTTATTGCTTATGTGCTAACTGGCAGTGACATAGAGCTGCACAAAAATACTTAAAAAAGAAAAAGAAGTTAAAAAAGTTAGACAAACTAAACTATTTCTTTAAATAGCAGCTTCTAATGAAAGTTAATGTAAGCAGCTGTTTTTCTATGTCATTTTGGAGAATTTTTGTTGTTCCATTCATCGTGAAATTTGAATGTTAAGGGCAGCTGGGGTTTTCAACTCCTGACAAAAGAAGAAAATGACAGAATTGGAGATTGGGGGTTTTATTGGGAAACTCTGTGTCATATAGAAGTGTAGCAAGAAAATGTAAAGCAATGTCAATGGCACCAAAGATGCAAAAATGCGGTAAGATTTTATTCTTGGCCTGAGTTTGCACTTGTCTATAGACCTACACCTAATACACACTTACGGTAGTAATGTATGGCATATTAGAAATATATGTGTCAACACTGCAAAGCATACAGCAATGTGACCTGCCCCCTGTTCTTCGTCGGGACATTTATGGCAGGCTAAACCTCCACGGCGCCATATAGACACAGCATGTGCTCTCTTAGCCTCGTAGAAGGTAGTGGAGATTAAAAGGGGAACGATGTGTCAGAATGTAATACAAAAGATGGAGCGAGAGTCTGCATTAGCTGTAGATTACAACTGACTGATCACCTTCATCAGTCTGAACACCAGACCGAAGGGGGCTTCAGGCAACAGTCCATGGCACTAACATTCCTGGTGTGACGTGTACAGGCCTGACCTTAGCCAATATATCGAGCTAATGTCAGAGAATGTCAGAACAAAAGCACCAATGCACTCCTCCATGGACTGTGTTGATTTCTAAGGTGGGTCTTTGGATGGACTAAGAATGGGTTTGGGTTATGGGATGGGTTTCTTTTGATCTGGGTTAGGGTTAGGGTTGACATAACAACCACTTTTACATGAAATATGTTTTTATTGTTCAGTTTAATTCAGTTTGAAAACTTATCTACATAGCTGCTTTATGAATTATCTACATTAACAGTTGTTCTTACCTTGCATCTTTTGAGTTGACATAAAAACATATAAAAACATATAACAAAGATGACACGTATCCTTGGTGCATTTGCTGTTATTTTGCTTTATTACTGTTGTTTCCTTGAATCAATCTGGTTTAAAAGTCAGATTTCTGGGATTTTGGGATAGTTGCCATTTTTTTAGCATTCTCCCCCTTAATGGGAATTTTTACTGTTATTTTGTGAACTGTTTTTGGCAGTTAATTGTTTAGTAGTTAATTGTTGTCAGGTAGTTAAGTGACACAATATTGGTCTCTATAGGAACCGGCTAAATGTTCATTCACAATCAGACTGTATTTGTAACCTTGTCTGTGCTGTATGAACATAATCTATTCAGGTTTATAGGTCATTATTATAGTCCTATTGAAATGGGGGTCTTCTGTTGTAGCATGGGCTTGTTAAGATAGCGTAAATAAGCACGGCTTGGGAATCCCACAGTACCGATAATTCGTACGCTTTTTTTTCTTTTTCAGAAAAAAGGAAGGGAAGGGAATGAGTGGGATGAGCCTGGGGAATCTTATCTCACTGTCTGTCTGCTACTGTGGACCCCAGTGGGGACCCCCAATTTCCCTTACACAGGGGTCCTGATACAAAGGTAAGGGGTTTCGGAGGGTGGAGGGGTTGAGAGAATGGGTCGAGCAATAGAGGTGAAAAGGGATCCGTATGCTTGTGGTAACAACAGAGCACACACACACACACACACACACACACACACTCTTTCTCTCTCCTGAGCCCAGCCCTTTAAGAAGAAACCTGCCACATAATTAGACAGATAAACTCTGTGATCACTAGCTTGGAGATAAGGGTTCTGTAAGAGGGAGCAGAAGGGATAGGGGAAACACACACACACACACAGACGCGCCCGCGCACACACTCATATAAAGGGTGCCAGTCCATTTATTTACACACTCATGGTGTAGAAGAAATTAATTTGTCGGCTGCATGTAATTACGGTGCGATTATTTATACCAAAGATATTATTTTCATGAAACATTCATGTGGGCTGGAATTACTATTCATTGTTGCTGCTTAGTAATAATGCATTTAATGATATTCGTTTAATAAAATCCATCAGATCATTAACAAATCATTTATTTATCCCTGCTAGTCACTGACAAAGACTGTAAATTAGGTGGTGCATCAAAGAAACTTCCAATACTAGTAGGTGAAAATGATCGTTAAACACTGTGTCCTAAGCTTTAGTTATAGTTTTATTATAACATGTATTTTTAATTTTTACCTGTTTTTTGTTTCTAACTTAGATTAGTTCTGCTTTAACCCTGAATTTTTGTGGTTCCATCTTGCATATTGACTTGTTACTTTTTCTATTTTAGATTTTGACATGTTTTCTTTATTTCTCTCTTAGATTTAGACTTGCTTGCTTTATTTGTTATCTTAGATTTTAACATGTTTTCTTTATTTCTGTTTTAGATTTCAACATTTGTTTATTTGTCCCATCCTGGATATTGATCTGTTTTTCATTATTCTGTCTTTGATTTTGACCTGTTTTTTGTCTATTTTAGATTTTGACCTGTCTTTGCAGTTCTATCCTGAATTTTGATGTTTTCTTTATTTCCATCTTAGAATTTCACTTGTTTTTATTTCAGTTCAATATTCTGATCTGCTTGTTTTTCATTTCTATCTGAGATGTTGACCTGTTTTTTCATACCTGTCTGAGATTTTGATCTGTTTTTGATTTCTGCCTTAGATTTTGAATACATTTCAGATTCCGTCCCCAACCAATATTTTAAATGTTCCCTTTCCTTGCTATTACAGTTTCGAAAGAGCAAAGGTTGATTTGAAATGCTGATTCTTGCATTTGTTCATCAGAAATACCCATTTTTCTTTGCCTCTTTTCAGTCTAAAATTTATGCTGCTCATTATAATCTGAGTTGACTCATGAATACCATACAAAACACACTTTTTACAATATAATAATAAAGACTATTCGCAGTGGTCACTATCATGATTATTATCGTTATCACAATAAAAGGTACGAGTAAATTTTAATTGTCCAAGGTATGAACAATGCACACACAAAGGTACAACATGGTCCTTAAGGTCCACTTGGACATCTTTAATACCCAATAGTTTTTAAAGGTACTACATCCACTTTTGTACATTTTTTAAAAACCAAATTAAAATAGAAATATAAATTTCTAATAAAAGTCAGGAGTAAAGATAGACGATATGGAGTCAGTACTGAGTAAAGGTATTCAAGACGTGCTTGAGGGAACCCCCTCCCCCTTGACAGTTTAATTTGTTTCTGACAGTATACTGTGAGTATTTCTAGATTTTCTAGATATTCCAATATTGGGCAGTTATAGACCAACATGTGAAAAACAACAGACAGTTTCTGGTAGTCATGTATTATTAGAAAGTAACAAGTAACTTACTGCACAGCAGTCCAATAAGAAGACATCTTGTTAATTTATAAATAAATAAATTGTCGATGTCCCCAAATCATTGTACTTTTAGCTTTTAATACCATTTTTAAAATGTGACTTTGATGGAGCATCTCCTCACACCTGAGAAAAACAAAATATGTTTCATTCATCATTAGTATGTTATGATCTGGGTTTTTATGGTCAGGTATAGCATGTCCTGTGTGTGTTAGATTCACCACACTTAGACCAGTCACACAAACTAAAAGTAGGGACTACTATGGAATAGGCTTTCCAGACCAGGTGTGTCAGTCTGATCCCCTTTTGCAGTTCCCAGATAAGGCCGCCCTCCTGTCTGTCTCTCGATATCTGTATTGCCCCCCTTCTCTCTTTCTGTCTCTCTTTCTCTCTCTCTACCTCTCTGACCCTGCCGGGAGCCGTCAGAATTTATCAGCAACGACGAGGCCCTTTCCACCTCTCTTCACCGCCTGACACACAGAAGAGCTTTCATCACTCTCTCTCACTCTTTCCCCCTTATTAACACCGGCTCTAATAGTATCGATACCAACCCAGAGAGATACAGCCATGGCAATGAGGGCATCTGTCATTGTCTCTCTCCCTCCACCGGCCACGGGATCTGTTTTTTTTTGGCCGCATTAATTCAATCACATTATTGCCGCTAAGGTTGCCGACGTAATGGATTTGTGCAGTCTAACAGAAAATGGCTTTTAAAATACACACAATTAGGAGAAAGTCAGGCTCCTGCATATCAACATAATGGGGGAAATGGAGAAAGGTTTTAATAAGCCAGACTTTGGAGGGTTAAACATGTGCAAAGCTTTCAAACTCTGATTTATTATGTTCTGATAGGTGCTTAGTTGGATATCGGAAAAGCATTATTCCATTGATTGTGTTTGGTGGGCTTTATTTATGAACATTTTTGAATGTGCAAAACAGCCTTTCATTTTTTACCCCTGCAAATCTGCATTCTGTTTGTGTATATGCACGCAAACATTGGAAGTCTTGACAAACCATCAGAAAAAGCATTTGGGCTGTACTGGCCTGCACAACCTATATATATATATGTTACTAAATGTTACTAAATATTCAAGCTAGTAAATATTTAAGCTGCTAATTAAGATGCTAAATATTTATTAGGTATTATTAGGTATCTATTAGGTACAGTATACACATATAAGCTGATAAGTATTTATACCTACAAGCATTTAGTATTTAGACCCATAAGCTACAAAATATTAACATTTATAAGTTATAAAACATTTACACCTATGAGCTATTCAATATTTATTAAACTGATATACCTGCCAACCTCTAAGCATTTACACCTACAGTCTATTAAATATTCATACATACAAGCTACTTAATATGTAAACTACTAAATATTTACACCTATAAGCTAATGTCAAGCTTTTGCATATGACTTCACTGACAAAATGTTATAGGCTAGTAGGACAAAGACTAGTATATAATATTGAAATTTGCTTCAATCTTAATTGGAAATTCATACACAACAAGAAGTCTTAAGTAAGGAATTGTCATTAAGTCATTATGTGGGTTTTTCTTTTCTGACTGGAGTCTGTATGTCCATAACCCTTCATCTAAGACAAATTCCTTTTCAGAATTCATCTCCAGCACACTGCACTGTATAGACTCTTTTTAAAAAAAGGGACAACTGACACATTAGACAAGTGTTAAGATTACAGGTTAAAGGTATAAGACTGCTTCACTACAGGATATGAAATTCACACATGCTATTTCATAGTCATGTTCCGAATTATTGCTAGGGATTTCTATGAAAGTGCAAACTCAGCCGTGAATATTGCATCCCTGATAATACCATACACACATACATACACACACACACACACACACACACACACACACATACACACAAACACACACACAGAGAATCCGACATACTTTGCAGTTATATTGCTCGATGCATAATCTCTTATTTACGCGCCCGTCGAGGCATGACCTCCACAGGCCAATGATCTTTGACTGACAGGCTGCACTTCTTTACCCACAATGCAGTGGTACATTCAGGAGCAGGCAGCTGTCTCCACCATTAACCTCTCACTTTCAGCACTGTTTTACAGTCCACCCAAAGATCCCTTTGAAATGTACCAGTGATCTTACATATCTTCGTTGTTTCTGGAATTGGATCATGAGTTTTTATTTTCATTTTAACCAGATTTTGTTACATTTTAAATTGTTTGTTCTGGTCTGTTCATGATGTAATGTTTGCACAATGTAGAGACAAGCTGACATGTGCAGGAAGTGTAAAAAGAAAGAGAGAATGAAACTTTGACATGATGGAAAAGAAATTTGTTATATGTAAAAATATCCAATACTGATTTCCTTGGTAGATGTTTTGCAGAAGGTAAAAGAAAAGTTTGGATTAGAATTTCACAGAAGCATTTTTAAAACTGCATTTAAAAAAATGGGTGCAGTTGTTCCTAAACAATAAGTATAATTTCATCCAAAAGTGTTAGAATGCACTCTTAAAAATAAAGGTTCCAGAAAAGTTTCTTTTCATGAATAACTATTTTTTGTTGGTTTTCAAAATAATCTTCTTTGTAAAGGTGATGTAAAAGACATTTTAAGGGTATAAAGAACCTCCTCGTGGGATAGTTCATAGATTGGAAAAGATACCATATCTAAGTATTTAGGCTTATCTATCCTGTCTATTTTTATGCCTTTTAAAGGTTCATCACACATGCTGTAGTTCATCTGTAGCATCGCATCAAAGAATCCAATTTTTATACCAATTATACCAGTCTTTAAATCGCCCAAACAAACTTGAGTCAAAAATTGAGTGTTTGAGTTTTTCAAAATGCATATGCAAATAAATTAGTCTGTTGAACTTATCCTTTTTACTGAACTATTTTGAGATTATTTAGAGGGAATTTTTGGCTTGTTACATTTCCATTTGACTCCTGATGCCATCTGTTTGTGAATGTGGCTTGCCTTGGCACATGTTTTACTCACCATATCTGTGTTGTCTTTCCCCTAGGCTACCTTCACTGGGGTTCAAGCATTTGTGTTTGACTCTATACTCTGATTACTTTCCTATCTTTCTTGTTAGCTACACATATGAGTTACCATGTTCTTCAAGGTTTTAAACTCACTAGACACCTTTTTAAGATACATTAAATCAGTACCAACAAATCAAGTCAAATACAAATATGACAGTAGGTTAAGCTGAGCCAATTAAAAAAAATTGCCATGCAACTGTGTGGAAATCCTTCCTATAATCCAATTGAGTTAATGTAAAAAATATTTTGAAAGGTGATGCAAGGAGTTATTTGATTGATACCATAGAAGAAGTCTTTTGTTTCCCTAAAGAACCATAAAAGAGAAGCCATAAAGAGGCTGCACTGTAGGGTTCATATCTGTTTTACAATCCACACAGGACCTTAATAGTGGTTGAAACTAGCGTTTCTGAAATTGTATCATTATGAAAGATTTAACCTTAATTTTGCTAGATTTGTTTTCAATTTTCTTCTGATCCATTCATAATGTAATGGACACAGTGTGGAGGACAGCTAACATTTCCAAATGAAGTTAAAAAAATAATAAAGAGATTCTGATATGATGGAAAATAAATTTGTCTCATATTCATAAATATATAGTAGTTTTAAAGAAAGCCATAATGTTCTTCCAAACAACTATTCTTTGAACACTTTTTCCTGGAAGAAAAAACAGTTTAATGACACTTTGAAAAGTATCCAAAAGACTGTAGCTTATTAGATGCTACAGTTTTATTTTAGTTCATTTTTTTATTGATTCCTTTTAAACACTTTATTTGTGCTAATTTTTTTCACACAATTTTTCTTCTGTGTGTCACTATTGTTCTGCAGTTCCTTTTTCCTACTTGTTGTCAAAAAATCCCCACACATTATGCATTGCAAAAATGCCTTCAAGTATTAGGACGCTACATATTTTGCCAACTTTACCTTTACCTTAACAAGCTTCTTGCTACATTACATGAAAATCACAACCGCATAATGCAGAACACGGTCCTCCACCTACCACTGTACTCCACAAGCTTGCACTCTTGTGCGCACACACACACTTGCTGGCGCCTCCTACACGCCCCCCTCTCTGGGCACTGGCTCCAAGCTCCCTGTTATCTGACCCCTCGCATCAGGACTAATCCGGCTTAGCTCACTTAATGATGCCACTTGTGCCGTGCCGAATGCGCCGAGCGAACTCCATAAATTGCATCTATTAAAATGCAAATCCACCCTTTGCCCAGAGTGCACAGGGCCGACACAAAAATGAGAGAGTCAAACCATAGTCGTCTGCCCCCCCCACCACCTCTAGACTCCCACCCACCACCCTCCCCATCCCTACCACGCCATCTCTCTCCATAAGGAACAAATACCCCTGCGATAACTGATGTTGCGATTATCATTCTGCTGCCACATTGCAGATGAAAAAAGGCCCAAATGAAGAAGGGGGGGGCTTATTTCATTTTCATTTTCAAGAGAGATTTATACATTTTTGTTGTTGTCAGGAAATGAACAAATGGTTATCAATGTAACGAGAGGATCTACTGTTATCGGTCTGCCAGGCTTTTCCATACTGATACTCCTTTTGCGGTGTATTTCCACAGGAAATGAATTTCTTCCTGACCACTCCCATCCCCCCGTCCCCCCCACATCTCCACCCTACCAATGCACCTTTTTTATCCTGTCAAAGTCCGTCTAGTATTCTCATGCCACTAAGTTGGCTTATATAACATTGTTGCTGTTCAATACAGCAGTTTTCATTTGTAGACTTATTATTATTTTTTCTATGAGCTCCCAACTTAACAATCTATTTTGAAGTGGAATCCCTGTGCCGTTTGGTTTATAGAGAGGTGTGTGTTTGGGTGTGTGTGTGTGTGTGTGTGTGTGTGTGTGTGTGAGGGAAGCTCGAGGGTGGAGGCCATGTATTTAGTTACCAATGGGAACTGAATGTGCTTTGATGTTGCTGGAACATTCAACAGGACCCTTTAATTTAAATGCTCACATTTTATATTGTTATATTGTGATATTAATAACTATTTAATAACAACAATGTAATTAAAGGTGGTTACCATTGTGTAGCTTAAGTAAATACAATTTTTATTGCTTTTGGGATACAAACATGCACCAACTGTATATACTTACTTGAAAAGACTTGTACTGTCTCTGTGTAAATACCACCCAGCTGTAGAATGGTGTAAGGAATGATTAGGTGGCTGCATCACAACACAAGCAAACTGCTAAAACTAGCTATGCATATGCAGTTTAATTACTTTCATAATGTTGGCTAATACAAGCCCCATAATACACTCAGAAACACCTATTTTGAAACTCATACAAATTTAATTACCCTCATTCTATTATACATTTGTTAATACAGCGAAAATGACATAACTGCTATTGTTATGGTATTAATTATCAGTATTCACTTCAAACTGATACCCATGTGCAATACCATAAGCTGTACTACTGTAACAGTAGTTTCTTGTTACTTGTCACATTGTCATTGTATGTATCATTAATGTGTAATTATACAGTCATTTACCACAGTTATTATAAAGAGTGACCTTTTAAATCCAGATGTGACTGACCCAAATGTGTATTATTAAATACATTCATGGCAGAATCATCCATGTTCCATTATGATGAATTCTTATCACACCTTTTTCCCCATGGATTATCTACAAATCCTTAACAGCACTGGGTTTAGTGTTAGGTTCAAGATTAGGTTATTTTGTTGAATGTTTGTTAAAGTCCATGAGCATCTACAAAGCATTTGAAGGGGATTCTTAAAATAAAGAACAATATTGTGATGTTATATTTTTGCCATGTTGATCATCTTTACTCCCAATAGGGATTTTACTTGTAATAATCTTTCAAATGACTTCTTTTTCAGGCAACACTTTGAGGACAAAGGGAAATGTTTGCATTTTAAATTAAAGAAGACGTTGGATGCTCAATCTAACACGGCTTGACTGAAGTGCTTTTTTTCCTGCCTGGAGCCGATAAGCTTGCCCTGGGATGTCATATCGGGGCAGGAAGACGCATTGGAGAGTAATGTGTCATTGTGTGAAAGCGTGGGGAGGCAGGCCGCCAGTGGCCCAATCGCCAGCACCTTTCAAAATGTCACCACTGTCCTGGACAAAGGGAAGAAGGATGAGGGAAAAATAGAGGAGGGATGAGAGACTGATAGAGGGATGGGCGAATGATAGCGTTGGCCATTCTGTTGTTTTCTGAATGTTGAGATTTAGGGTCACAGTAACTGGACACTGAATTTCAGGCGTTGTTCCGTTGCTGATAAACCGAGCTTCTTCTGGGACCCTTTTGAAAGGAAGGTCAGCACAAAATGCTAGTGAGGAGAGAACAATGGTGCTTTTATTTGGTTTAAAGCAGAATAATCAGCCTAAACTTCCTTATTGCCAGATATGACCAAAGCATAGTGTCATTTTGTGTAAATTATTTCTGATCAGTTTTAACGTTTAATTTACGTTTTAACTATTTCATTTAAAGCATTTAGCAGACGCTCTTATCCAGAGTGACATGCCTCAGTACTTAAGTAGTCCACATTTGTTCTTCGTACCTGTAAAGCTATACTTAAATCAACATCTGCTTTTAACCAAGTTACTGCTAGCTAAGTTACACACCTTAACAAACCCTGTCAGAAAGAAAAAAAAAATGGTTAATACACATGTAAGGAAAACAAGTAAGAAGGTAAGCGCCCAAAGGTCAGTGCTGAAGAGATAAGCGAGAGGACTGGTTAGTCACCAAGGTGCTCCTTGAAGAGGTGGGTCTTCAGACGATGCTTGAAGACAGTGAGGGATTCTGATTAGATTGCAAGAGGGAGTTTGTTCCACCACTTTGGGGCTTAGACTGGAAAAGTTGCTGCATGTCTTCCTCTTCTTTTAAGCAGCGGAGGTTCAAGACAAGCAGTGCTTGAAGTTCTGAGAGGATGAGAAGTGACATGCTGCTTGATCAGTGCTGATAAGCAAGGAGGCACAAGTACGGTCTTGGCCTTGAAGGCAAGAGTTAAGGTCTTGAACTTGATGCAAGTGGTCATAGGGAGCCAGTGAAGGTTACACAGTAGAGGCGCGCTGTGTGAGTTTATTATAAACCTGAATAAATTCTGTGGAAAGGGCAGCTTGATGTTCATAATTAGAAGAAGAAGGGTTTTTTTAATGAGACACAGGTCAGTATGTCACTGGCATAAAACACATTTCCAGAGTTTTACTCTGAAGAGTGCTGACACTTGCTGGAATAAGACTTAAAATATTATGTAGGTTTATTAAGGTATCATGAAGCTTTATGAATGCTGGCCTCAGTGAAGTGTTGTCACAGCATTTTTGATCTAACAATTAACAAAACTGATTTTAGAGTGGCACAACAAGAAGGAGATTAAAATGACTAACACCCTGACTAAAGGATACAGGTTTATATTCACATTCTGGGACAGCTTTGGAGGCATTTCAGCACTGTCTAAGGCATTGCCTAGACACTGCTTTAATTTATAGTTTAGTTGATATAGCTTTATATAACATAAATGATGGCAGAGAATGGACTTGCAAAAAAATTGTACTTGCAATTACTTGTTAGCAGTTCAGAGTTAAAATCCAGGTATAACAAAGATATAATCCACAATCCAATTCCAATCACAGATCGATATTAATCAGGGGCAGACAGATTCATGAAAGTTAAATCAGGCACATAATCAACAAGAAACAAAAAGTGAGCAAAAGTCAAAAACCAAAAACAAGAATATAAGGCAAAGCTAGAGGCATAAGTCAAAAACAAAGCATGTCAAAATAGAGAGGACAAGAATGGGCAATGGATACAAATGCTCATTAAACTGTGAGAAGCAATACTTCAAAGTCTCTAAGAACTCTCAGTCCTTAAATAATGCCAAAATGCCAAAGTCCTTTAACTCAGTTTACAGCTCCAGAGCTCCCCTAGCAGTGAGGAGGGTGAATATCAGCAATGAATATCGCAGAGTATGGGTAGTACTGGGAGGCCTACCATGTGGTCAAGGCTTGTTTGGATGTTTATGGTGGAAGTCCATGATCAGAAACAGGTCCAAGGTGTCACACACTGCGATCCAACAACGTTTTCTGGTTCATATCCATCCCAGCCCACAAGATACTCGAGTCCATAACCCTGCCTCTGACGGTTTAGGATGGTCTTGACTTTGTATGCTGGGGATTCAGCCATAACCATAGGAGGAGGTGGCTTGTCTAGACTAGAACCCTCCTGTGCAAAGAGAATGCAGTTTAAGCATGGATACGTGAAACACAGGGTATATGTGATAGTGGGAAGGGATATGTAGTCAATACATCACAGCATTGATGCATTGTGCTACTTTGAATGGTCCAGTGTATTTTGGGCTTGGCCTCCTACTGGGTAACCTTAGATTAATGTTTCTAGTGCAGAATCTCTTATCCACTTTCACCTTGAGTCCTTATCCATATGTTGGTCCGAAATATCGATGATGGTCTGCTTGACTTTTTGGATTTCCCACAGCTCTCAAGATTGTCTTTCTTGTTCTGTACCACACCCTTTTGCGTCATCTGGCCCATTGATCTACTGCTGGCATGTTGGTTATGGTGTCTTCTTCCGAGAGGAAGGATGGCTGATACCCAGATACACACTGAAAGGGAAAACAGTCACTGGTGAAATGATAGAGAGAATTATGAGCTAATTTGACCCAGGATAGGTAATCTGCCAATTAATGTTTTTTCACTGCTGCAGTAGGCATGCACAACATGAGCTGGTGATTGGGAGCTCTGCAGTAAAAGCAGAGTTGGTATATCCTCCTCCTTTTTCGTTCATCTTAACTGAGCCATGCGTTCCTTGTTTACATGGGTTCGCTACAATTTACTGAGGAGACCTCTGGTGGAACTGAGTTTTGGGTTTTATGTTCTCTATGTAAGTTGTCTCGTCCATAAGAGAGCCTAATAGTTTGTTCCAGAGACAAATCCTCATCTTAACATGCTATTTCTGTTTTTAAACTCATTAGAGCCCCAGAAGTGCATGGTTTGAAAGATATATGAAAATATGAAATTGTGAATCATACACCTCAAGCATAGCACCTTGCTAGACCAACACATATACTTCCTTACACCATACAAAACATTTTAGCTGTTTTAGCTAGTTTGTACGCTTTGATATCAATGTTCCAGGTTAGAGTGCAGCAACAAAATGAAATGGGCAGCTGTTCATAAAAACTAGATTGAGAAAGCTGATTTAATTAAATGTTTTACAACCGCCACAACCAGCACATATTTTCAGGCAAAACATTAAAATGCGCAATATAAGGGTACAACAGGTCCATCTACGCACCTATCCTGCATAGACCCCCTTTAAGATGTTCTACTTGAAAGACCAAAAAGGCAGAAGAAGAGCCAAGATGAAGAGGCGCAAAATATTTTATCCTGAAGTTTCACCAAAAACTTCCTAAAACTGCAACCCAGATGATATTTTTATTAAAGTAGACTTTCTGTTTGAGGTTGGAAAGCTGACTTTGAATGTCCTCACTGTTTTTATGTCCTCAGAGTTTTTTTTAGAAAAAACTGCAATATTATTACAAATTGTCATTGAAATCAGTACTACAATCGCATCATAGTTCAGGGTTTGAACCATTCAAAAATAAAGAAACAAATCATCTTCAACTGGTTATTTAGAACCCACAATCCCATCAAAATCTCCTTAAGAAGCCCTTCTTTGGCGGTTGTAAACACGGATGTTGATTCATCTTATTAATTACTAATACTAATAGAGATTGTAATTAGTTGGCTGTGAATGGCTCTGAATGGGATATTGAAACTGCCGTGTAGTGACTCGAATGATATTAAATAGGACAAATATTTCAATATTAAAGTAATAATAATAATAATAATAATAGACTATCTACACTTATGAACAAAAATAAAAGTCTCTCTCACTCACTCACATCTTGTGCCTGCAAATTTGTTACCTTGACAGCTCCCAAGGTTTGGTGTGTCGCGGCATGCCCAGCAGGTGCTGAGGCAACAAAAGCCAGACTGTTGCCAGGACAACCCTGAGTGTGCAGCCCATGCCAGGCTGGTGCCACGCCGTGACCTAATAAAGCTAGCGCCGTGGCGGGTTGCGACCTGGAAACGAAGTGCAACGCCCAAACAGATTGGCAGAGCAGCGGTGGGTCACGATAGGACTGATATTCCACTGACTGCTACAGTAAGGCTACTCTATGTGGGTTATATCTCGATTGGGATGCGCTGTCCAGTATATGAAAAAGACATTGGGGAATCAAGAACATGGATTGTTCTGCACTATTTTGACCACAACATATATATATATATATATATATATTTTAGCTGGGATATGAACGGGGATTAGTCAGCATACTCATGCTGTTCTGCATATACAATCCACTAGCAAGTGCTGTTTCTGCCCTTTCATTACCCATGCACTTTTAGTTCTGCTGCTACTGTATGGGAAGCAAATGGGTTTACTTAGGATCTCTTTAATCACTGTAAATGTTGTTTCTAAACACTCTTTTACCCTGTTTTTATTAAGCTTTATGGAGTACTGGGACTTAGTGAGACTTAAATGCCCAGTAAAGTGTCTGATCTGGAGATCAGACTCTACTGCACACCTCCATGACTCACCCTCCACCCCCTGAGTATGGACAAACTATGCAAAAGAACAGGGGTATTTTTTAAAGAGGTCCGGTTAGAGAACATTTTCAGATGCATAGGTCCAGAAGATCATAATGTTGAACTATTTAGTGTGAGTGTGTGTGTGTGTGTGTGTGTGTGTGTGTGTGTACATTGCATGTAATCAATACCTGAAGTTAATTCAGTACAGTTCAAAAACATTGACA
>JBBPCY010000082.1:27983383-27996594 GCA_037974405.1 Brachyalestes nurse | reverse complement strand
ACACACACACACACACACACATACACACACACACACACACACACACACACACACACACACACACATACACACACACATACACACACTGTGACTCATTCATTTGAAATGGATTCAAGCATGAAAGCACCAAGCAAGCCTTACATGGCACTTACACAGGGAGCTTCATTCGGCTTGACTTACATCTATGGGGAGTGGAGTGGACATATTTTTGACCCTGACTATAGTCTTATGGCATATTTTAACAGCGATAGCCAATGACAACAAACGCATGAACTCCAAAGTTAGAAGGGTTAACCTGTTTCATGCTAGTTAATTTCTGCTACATTTTGGATCTCAGAAGACCATGTTGCATAGTCATCGATAGACCACGGGGCTAGGCTTCTTTTAGACTCACACGAAGTAGTTCATTCTAATAAACCCCCTGTCCCATCAGGCTGTAAATCATGCAGCAACTGCACTGGGGCCATGCCACCCACTGCGCTTCTGCAGCATGCAAAGAATGGGCATGTCGCATGCCAGCAGGGCCGGAACTCAATAGGCCTGTGTAGTACACCCACTTTGGTAGGTCAGCTGGAGAGTAGTGGGGGAGGCGGTGGTGCTATAGAGAGAAAGAGAGAATGTGAAAGAGTTTGTACTGGTAAGGGTCACAGTCTGAAACCCTGTGTTGTAACCTGATATCTTTCCGTGCTCATGTCTAGCAGTTATCCCTGTATGGAGGCCATACTAGACTCTCTAAACAGAAAATGTAATTTGAAGGTGAATAGTGTTAAATGAAAATGAATGAAATGACTCCTGCAATACAGGCGCAAATTCAGTGTGGTGAGAGAGGTTTGGTTTCTCTCCGCTCCATTGGCTGTTTCTTACCAGACTGAGCAGGGGGGCTTGGCCTTGCTTGCCAACAGGGTTCCGTGGCCATGGCAACGCCTAAGTGATGTCTGCATAATCAGGGAGATTAAATGCTAGCGGAGGTGTGGCCTGGGCCTTATTGGACACTTTGAGGACCGTGTTTACATACTGATGTTCAAACAGAGAAAACAGCCCTTTCATTTATCCAAAACGGCCATTATGCAGAAGGATTAATCGGACAGCGGTCAAAACAGGACTTTTGGGCTGTAAATAAATACAATAAAATATATATATATATATATATATAATTTAAACGCTATTTACATGTTTCCTGGCCATTAAAAGGACATTCTGGTCCATTGGTCCCCACAATGTAAAGGTGCCTGCATTCTGTGGACACGTTTTCTAAACACTTCTGCATTTGCTCCATGGTTATGTCTGTGTAAGACCTAGGCAAGCTCTCACCCCTCCTCTTCAACCAATGGCCCACTGTGCTAACCACACTCTGCTTACTCACTTTGCTTGCTATTCAGCCACTGCCAGGCTGTCTGCAGGCCTGGTGGTTAGATAACAACCCCGGGGGAAGGACCACTGCTTTGACACAATGACGCTGCAGTCCACTTGTCGTAATGAGATCCAGGGTCTAATCCTGTCAATTACACCCCTAAATCTCTGGGCATGCCCTATCGTGTAGTTATACTCAATTATGTCTGAGCAGGTAATACTGATTAGCACTTTATGACAAGTACACCTCTCTGGTGTGAGAAGAACATCTGGCAAGGGGCCGAGAACTTGACCTAAAATTCTCACTTCCTTTCTACCTGGTTTTTAAATAGAGTTTGATATTTATGTTGCTTCGCAGTTGCTTTGAAAGTGGATATTGCTTTGGTGACCCCCTCACCCTCCACCCCACCACCATTCTCAGTTCCTGTTTGGATCAGGGTGCTCCATTCAATGACCAAGCGATCCCAAGCCACATTAACATGAGAAAGTGCCGGGTGCTGCCTGGTGGCCGGGGAGTCGCAGCAGACATCCAGCTGTCCATTCAATCCAATTTCCCTCTCTCCGTCAGCCTCCACTCTGAATCAATCATGTTTACCCAGCCCTTTTTGATTTGCATTGTCACTTGGCACTTTGAAACCCCCCCCCCTCACGAACACCGCTCTTCTGTGGCCCCCCTTTTTCATTTTGTCCTCATCTGCTACTATCTTCCTTTTCTCCTCGACCCCTCTTAGCACACCTCAACTGATCCTTCTGTTGAGTGACCCCCCGCCCACCCCACACACACATCCAATCCCACCCTATCTGCTGGGTCACATGACTTCTCCCTCCATCCATCAGTGCCTGACAGCTCTCCGAGTGCTGATTTATCTAATTAGCAATCAATTAGCTTGTTACAACTGGATGCAATTACCTTTCACAGAGAGGGCAGCTGGTGTAGGTAATAAATCGCCAGTAAGTGGGGACCCCTCCCTTGCTCGCTCCTTTGCCCCCTCTTCACATGAGTGTCTGACAGAATTACAGGGCCGGTGCTGAAACGCAAACACCATCTCCAGGGGCTACTTCTAACCCCCCACCACCTCCCATCCACCCACCCTTTCTCTAATGTGCCGAAATCCCACTTTAATGAATATTGGATGGCTGAAAAGAAATGAAAATGGGGAGGCTCTTTAATAATAAAGCCAGATTTCCGCCTGTTTTAATCCTCAACAAAAGCGGGGATGTTTACAACTGCCCCACATGCAGAGGTGCGTGAGGGGTCAGCGAATAATTTTCTGCATGGTTTGAAGCCATTTAGAGTGACCGGTGGGTAGGTGCATGGCTCCCGCTCCCTCTTTGTGAAACGTGAACTTTCCCATTGTGGGATTATTTGCTATGTAAAAGGCCATAAATGGCCAACACTTGAAGCTCATTGGCTGTAAATTACCACTACCTCCACTGGTCCCACAGAGTCTGTCAGTGAAAGCTTATCATTTAGTCAAGGTTATCATAGATAAAGCATAATTTATGATTAATTGTCTAACACCAGCCCACCAGAACTTTGCAGACTTCTTTCATTCTCTGATGAAGATGTGTATTGCTACACCTGCCTCGTGGGATGAGTAGAATGGGGGCTTACCCTTGGAAAAGGTGAAAAAGACTGAGAAGCTTATTACAATCTAGAAGGTTCCTAAATGGTCCCTGGCTTGGAGAACTTATATTTATGTGAATGTTCTTTGTAAATCTCTTTTGCCAAATACTCCTTTAGCAACCATCTACTTGAAGACTTTTTAGGGAAACAAAAAGTGAATGACTATGAATAAGGAATACATTAAGACAGTATAAGTAAACTATTTAGAGATGTGTGCTCCTAACTGGAGATGCCATAGGCAGCTTGTTTTCCAATGACATTGCTATACATGCTATGATTCAGCCTGATATCTTTTGATCTATTGCACTCCATGCAGTCTCCTATATGCTTTTTTACAGAGATTATTTAGTTCCTAGAGAAATCATTAATGAAGGCCGCTAGGAATAAAGACCCTAGTTCCCTCCATCCTTCCTTGCAAGCAGCAGTCTTTTAAAATGAGAGGTTCATTTCAGCCGACTCTGAAAGCACACTCTCTCTTCACCTAATCCTCCTCTAGGGCTTAGCCGCAGTCCATGAAATGAATCTCAAATCCAGGTATGGCTTCGTATAAATATCTCTTTTCACCTGCTTGTATGCGTTGCTGCAGCATGCGGCACAACAATGGCGGCATGTGACAAGGCAAGGTTAATCCTATACGCCGGTGTATTATGCGGGGTCAAACTCCATATCATACATTTAGCGTATCATTAATTTCCAAACCTGCGGCCCGGGGTCCCTGGGCACACAATGACTCGCTACATTAGCTAAATGGCCGGCAGGCTGTAGTCCATAATGAGATGAGTCGCTGGTGTGGCCGCTCGTTCATCATCCTGCTCCCTCCAATACAAGTGTTCTTTTATCTACTCCCTCTCGGAGCTGATGTCATCACAGTGGACATTAATCAGCTGTCAGGGGAGCCAGGGACTCCCATAATGCCCTATTAGCAGCCCTGTTCCAAAATCATTACCCGCAAATGAATGACCAGAGATTGGCCGCGGCGGCCACTCCCCAGTCTATCAAAGAGTGAAGCAAGGCCTGAGCTGACACCTGGAGAAGAAAGCACTGGAGAATGTAATCAGACTGGTTGGGGTGTTCCATTCCTGGCCAATGGTGGGCACAGTGATGCAGCCTGGAGATCAATTCAGTAATCTTAAATATAAGGGTGGGGTGATGAACATCCATATTTCCATAAAGAGCCTTTCAGTGGATGGTTCTTTGAAGAACCAGTTTATAAATGAGATGTAAAAGTCTGGAAGACTTTCAGAGTTTAAAGAACCTCCTGAATCAAGATTCAAGCCAGGGACCTTTTAGGAATCTCAAGAGTGCACGTACAGTATTTCTATGCCAAAGCATTATTCATGATTACATGAATGATTATTTGATTATGGGTAGTTTTTTTTTTATACAGTGTAGTTTTTTGTTTTCTGGCACTACTTAACAAAAGAAAGAACTGCAAACCATTTTGATAGAACATTAAACAAAGATTGATTAAAATTCAGCACCTCTTTCCCATTGCCTCAAAATGTCTGAACCATGGCTCAACATGTTTCCATTTTTCCTTCAAAACAGAGAAAAATCTCATGCAAAGTTTGCTGTCTCAAAGACCCAGTTTCCTTTTAAGTGAGTCCCAAGGTTAGCAAAGTCATTTCCTGTCTTTTAAATACACAGTGCAGAGGGAATGCCATCAGCGCTACAAATAGGATTCAAAGGGAAGGGTGGTTGGGGGGGGTCCAGTTTTCCCATGGATCTCACAGAAGGCTAAATAATTGTACATATTGTCAGATATTTCTCCCTCGGGATGGTATAAATGCAGGGCCTATTAGGACTCTCGCCTCCCACTTCGAGCATCTATTTCAATAAGGCGGCCATATGTCATGGTCCTGCAACACACGACACCAGCAAAAGTGATTACTGTGGTTAATAGGTGTCACCGGTCTATTGTAAAGAATGCGATTATGGGGGTCAAGCCTCATATTAATCAAATGCCAATTTGCCAATTCATCCGGCGTGCCTCGCCCCACTTTGTCTCCAACACGTCCAGACCGTTTGCCCCTACATGTATTTCAATTACTCCCCCTGACAGACGAACTTGTGGCCATTAGTTACTAATAGGCACCCTTGACTGATGGATTTCGCCAGACAATCCGAGGGATAAGGCAGAAATAGGGGAACTTTCCAAACAAGAATAAGATGGGAATCCAACAGTAACATCAGTGCATCAGCAGTTCACTCCATGCGTTTTCGGGATGAATTCCAAGATTATCTAAAGTGCTGCCGAATCAGTATTACTCCATTAGCACTTAATGACAAATAGATGCTGACTCTGAATGCTTGCCTTCCTCACTTTGGTCCCTTCAGCAATAAAGCTATGTGGCATTTAAGAGGTTAATATCCAATCACTGCCCTCATTAGGCCATTAGGCCCATTTGTGCGAGGGCGGGGATGAATATGCAGATAAGGGCAGGACAGCTCGTTAATGTGGGAGGCGGAGTCTGAAGAGCGCTCCCCACCCCCCATCCCACCCTCCTAGTGCCACATTTCCCTTTTTTCTCTTCCTTTTCCTAACCAAAGCCTTGATTAAAACGCCTTGAGCTAATGTGGCGGATGGCAATATAAACATTAATAAGCAGCAACATGAATATTCGAGCTTCTGATGAGCTGAACTGGGACAACACAGACATAATAATAATAATAGTAATAATAATAATAATAATAATAATAAAATTATTATAATAATCATCATCAACAACATCAATAATTAATAACAACAACAACAATAATAAATAAATAAATAAATAAATAAATAAATAAATAAATAAATAAATAAATAAAACAAAGCCCCAAAGGTGAGTCTAAAAGTTCTGTTTATAATAACCTGGGGCTATGGTGAACAATTACTGCCTGCTCATAAACAGAAGGACAGCAGACAGAAGACAAGCTGCTCAATTTATTCTCTCTCTCTCTCTCTGTTCTCCCTCTTTCTTTAATTATATTCATTTATTCCACTGTCTGCCGGCTGAGCTTGGAAATGTCACCAGCAGGGGTTCTCTCTCTCTCTCTCCCTCTCTCTCTCTCTCTCTCTCTCTCTTTTCTTCTCGCTCACCCCCTCTCCCTCTCATACCTTCTTGCTTTCTGTCTCTTAGGAAGTAATTTTCCTCTTCTACGGTTTCTTTTTTTCTCCGCTCTCGTTTGCTCTCGCGGATGCACTGTTATTCGTATAAATTAGTCCAGCACCGCAGTATAAGTAGTCTTCCTGTTTCTCACAGAGTAGGCTGCCCATGCATAGCGAGTAGGGGGTGTACATGGAACAAAGTGGGGGGTGGACGCATGGGGGAGCCGAAGAGGGGGCGCTGTTGCAAATGACACGAACATGGAGCGTCAAGATCTTTCACCCTTTCCACCCATAATGAGCCAATCAGATGAAGAGGCGCGTGAAGTGTGTGTGTGTGTGCGCGCGTGTGTGTGTGTGTGTGTACGCAGCTTTGCCATTCCAGCTGACTGGAAACAAGCCAAGTGCACAGTGGCATTCAAAAGGCAACACACACTCAACACCTGTCCGCACCACCTGGCTCACCCAACCTGGACTGTGTGTGTGTGTGTGTGTGTGTGTTTTGGTGATGGGCGTTTTCTGCCAGAATGAGTGTGGGCATGTTGCAGAGAGAGCAGAATAGACATTGTGTGTGTGTGTGTGTGTTTGTAGATCTCTGTGTATGTATTCTTGGACTATTTCCTGTCTATGGAGTGGGAATGTGTGTCTGTGTGTGTGTGTGTGTGTGTGTGTGTGTGTGTGTGTGAATGACCCGATAAAGGTAGGGCTATCAGCAGCAGTACACTCCCCCTTTCAAGCAGTCCAGCATCATTTGCATGCTGTAATTGGATTGTGTGGAGAGCCAGATATGCAGTGTTTGGTAATGAGACACGTTTTTGTGTTTAGGCCTCTTTTTATTTTTTATTATTCCCTCAAAGATGCTGCTTATAATCAGACCAATTTTTTTTGCAATCTGCACCCAGCTAATTCATGCCATTCAAAGTGCCACATAGTATGTCTGAATCTGCCGAATGTGTGTGTGTGTTTTGTTTATACTATAAGGCGAGCAAGCATTAATAGGTATTGGGACACAGCTGTTTGCACAACAATACTACAGCAACTTTCATATTAATCCTTATTCCAGTGAGTGTGTTGTGGTGCTTAAGTGACTGTCACATTTACTACATGAGCATTTATTTGGGAAATGCAACATCCTTCCCATTGGCTGCTGGTATCCTCTTTGGCCGACCTTCATTTGTGTTAGGTCACTTTTTATTGTTGGTAAGGCTGAGATACCAGGGTTACCCTTGGCTCTACCATTGGAAGATCAGATGTTCAACCCCTAGTGATGCCATAACCATACATAATCAGAAGTCCAAGACAGTATAATTGGTATTGCTCTCTCTGGGTGGATAGGATAGTCCAACCCCCGCCCTAGCTACCCTAGATATTAGCCAGCCTTACGGCATTAGTTACATTAACTACACTGCATTAGATACAATTCGAAAAGATATAACATCTTTTCCACTGGTGTCATCTATTCTCTCCATCCACCTGGCCTACCTTAATTTGTGTTAAATTACTTGTCATTGGTTGTAAAGCTGAGTTTCCAGGGGTAACATTGGCTCTACTATTGGGAGATTCTACTATCAGGCCGCAACCATGCATCGGTCCAAGTCTCGACTGCATAATTTTGCTTGCTCTCTCTGGATGGATAGGATAGTCTAGCCTCAGCCCTTACTTAGCACGGTACTAGCCATCTTTCAGTGACTGTCAATGACTTGAACAGATGATTGAAGAAAAAGTCAGAGTCTTCTTTTAAGTCTGGTACAACTGTCAACATGCTTTGTTTAGGATTCCCAAGTTTTTTTACAAGAAAGTTTTTCAAACAGGTTTGGAGGTCTGATGTGGTGTTTGTCTAGCCCTACTACCTACAGTCTGTTGCTGTGCATGGCTTATTGATCTGTAGTGCTTCCATAAGTAACAGTTGGGCAAGCAGATTGGAGCGGATTTGCAGCAGCCGGCGATGTTGAACGGTCTTGAATGGTGAAGAGAGCGTTGGCAGTCCGCCCAGGTGTCTCCAAGAGTCAGCGGTGCGGAGGGGAAGACATGTTTTCAGCATGTTTTGGAGCAGATTGCTAAAAGCATAAACATATTGTACACTATTTTATTGCAAGAATGCTGACCTTTTGACATACTTTTTTCTGTCTCAAATTCATTTTTTTTTATTGGAAGCAATTTTTTGGGACACCAATGCGCCCCATAGACTTAATAATATAACAAACCCCCAAAATTATTTGTTAAGGTTATTATTTTTTTTTTTTCATTTTAGACCATTTCTATTGGTCCACTCATTATAAGGGCAGCTGGGTTTTCAAGTGGTGCCAAAAAAACAAACAAATACATTAAAATAAAAAAAGTTTGAATTTGACAGAGATAATATTGTTCCTATAGGGTCATGTAAATTTACTTTTACTAAATCCTTTACTTGACTATGTAGAATCCACAAAATGTAACCTAAATGTATCTATTCACATATTTAGAGCTGTTATTTTGCTGTAAAATATCTTAGTTTGCAACCACTGAACCACCCTAAACTATTTATCCAAGCACAGTTATTTGAAAAACTTTGAACAAAGTGCAATAGAAAGTGCAAAAGTGCATTTCCCAACTGAACCATCAACAGCTGACTCTGTGTTGATATCTTGAAAACTGAGGGACAAGTTTGTGAGAGAAAAAAGAAGAAAAATATTTTGCACAAATGCACATTTTGGGCATATGTTGTTCAATAATTGATTGTGTTTAATACTGTTTTTGGTTATGTATGTTAATTATATTTTATAATATAATGTTTTATCATTTTTGACTGATTAAAAATATGATTAGACAGACAGTGTCCTAAAGATTTCAAAGCATTCAATATCTTTGTGTGTATGTGTTTTTTTGTGTGTGTATTTGTGTGTGTGTGTGTGTGTGTGTGTGGTTTTAATGCTGCACTTACTACTGAGATACTGGCAGCCAAGCTCTATAAAAGGACTGTACATGCAGGCGGATTATATAGCTGTCTGTAGCCTCAAAATAGACTTTATTGGCATTCAATCATCCCCAAACTACATTCTCCAAATAATTACACACATCTTAAAGCCTCTGATTGCTTTTTTACAAGCAGCTTGTCTGATATTACATGTAATAAAGATAATGAGAAATGCTTATGTTTGATGGGAGATGAATTCTTCATGTATAGATTCAGTGGAGTGTGCACATTTAGTCTATCACTAGTAATAATAATAATAATAATAATAATAATAATAATAATAATAATTTTACATTATACAGTTCCTCATATTATTTAAAAGACAAATTCTCATTTTCTTCTAGTCTTGGAGTGTGACTACAAGTCTAAACATTTTGAATGTCACCATGCGTCAGTGGTTGGGGAAAATAATATTAACAAATGATATTTCCTACCTTCACTATTATTAAATAAAATGCTCAAACCATGCTTCTGAAAAAAGGGGGAATATATATAATATTCTGATTCCTGTTTACTGAAAGCTTGAAAATTATTTTTTAAATAGAAGCATTTCACTCTAGATGGCAATCTAAAATAGTACCTAAACTGAGCAACCCTCTATTTCCTTGCTGAAACACAAAACGCTGACAAGCTTAGGGTGTTGTTTAAAACATTTTTGCAGTGTAGTGGAGATTAAACAATTAATGCAAATGAACAGTAACAAAAATATCAAATGAAAATCACAAAATTCTAAGAAAAGCTGGAAAGCTCCACCAGACTGCACTAAGTACAAGTCACTTTCTCAATATTTTTTGCAAATAACACTTACAGTCCGTGTAAAATGTTTTCAATTCTTTGATAATAAGCTGACCATAATGTGCCATTTTTACAATCTGTAAAACAGGAGATCACTGCAGTATTTCCCCTGAAATGTTTTTTCATCACTTCAACATTAGCTCATTAGCCATAACTTTAAAACCACCTATCTAATATGGTGTAGGTCCGCTTTTGCCACCAAAACAGCTCTGACCTATTAAGCTTTACAAGACTGCTGAAGGTGGGCTGTAGTATCTGTACCAAGGCTTTAGCAGCAGATCATTTAAGTAAGTTGCGGGGTGGGGCCTCCAAGGATTGTAATACTTTTTTTCCAGCACCATTAGGGAATACCGTTAATAGAGATGAGCCGGATATTAGGCTGAAACGAGTATCCGATACGGATAAAGCACTTTTGACGAGTACGAGTATCATACCAGTAATACGAGTCAATATCTGTGCTCGGATTGAATAAAAATTCTCATTGGGTAGCTGACTGTGTCTGCGTTCTGTGATAGACTAGTCACAGCGCCCCTCCCCTCCCCTCTCTCTCTGTCGCTCCCTGTCTGTTTTTTACTTATTAACCAGTAGAGTTTTGGTAAACGTGGGGTTTGTTCAGACGTGGTGCTTGGTAGAATGCGACTCGCGTCTCTGCCTGTCGGAGATTATTTTTCTTTTTTAAACCGTCAGCTGGCTCTAACCAGTTTTTTTTTTACTTCACGCACTGTCTGACACTTTAAAGCCCCGCCCATTTCAAGACAACCCGACCCACTTCCAAGTTAAATCCCGCCCACTTCCAGGTTAGGCCCCGCCCAGTCCGAGTACAGATACAGATAATTCATATGGTTAACAGATACAGATAATGCTGTACTCACTCATCCCTAGCGGAAACCCCTGCAAATTCATGGAAAGATATCCTCCCTATTTCTTCTTGCTTTTTTCATGGCAAGATATACATTTTATTTACAATTCTTTTCCTGCATTTAACCCACCTACCAGTTGAAGCTGTGGCAAGTGTACCTCAGTGGTGACACTGGCAGTCCTGGGATCTCTGTCCTGCGTGAATTCAAACCAGGGCTCTTCTGATTCTCTTCATTCAGCCTCTGGCTTTCCACCACTGCACTACCGAGGGGATGGAAAAATGTTCCATGCTTTCCCAAGGCACTGCTGGGATTCAAACTAGAGCTTAGATTGGGCCCAAAAAATGAAACCCGATCCTACCCGTGCACCTTGTGTCCGAGCCCAGCCCAGCCCCACATTAACTGTAATTATCGGCCTGAGCCCGATTTAAACCTAACAATTTTTTAATACGTAGACTGTTATAAAACACGTTCTCAACTGAGAAAGAGCACACTCTGGTCCTCCCAAATAGGCTAATTAAAAAAACAAATGCTTGATCACGGCCTGGCCCGGCCCGGCTCGGCCCAAGGATAGTGGCAGGAAATATCGGCCTGACCCGACCCGCGGGCCAGGGCTCGGGTTCGGGCAGAGAATCGAAACTCTAATTCAGAAACATTGTTTTCTCAAAAATATGAAATAGATCTATTTGGGACCACAGAGACAGAATAAAGAGAATTTACATCAGTTGTAGAATTCAGTCTTTGAGATAAAATTAATGTAAATCATTTAGCTTCTGGCTGTGCTTTTCTTTTGCTTGTGCCATGTTTGTCAGTGCCAACCCCCTCCAGTAATTCCAGCTTCATTTGATCATCAATACGCTCAGAACTATGATATTATTATGATATTTCTCACAGCACATGAAGGCCACATTACGTCCTAGAACTTGAAGACCTTCAAAAGGCTGGTCATTAAATGCTTCAAATATTTGCTCATGGACCACCAGGACCCCCTACTGTTCACTTATCAGACACACATAAGTGTAGGTGATGCTATGATCTGCTTACTCTAAATAAACCACTCACAACTAAATTAGGCTGATGTCACAGTCTGGATCTACAGTGCATTCAGTATTATCCTGCCTCTCTGACTGGAAAACGTGCCCCGCTATCTCTCCAGTTACACACAGTATAACACCAGCATTGTAAGATATATTCACAGTGGATATGAGTCAGAGTGTAGGAGGCTTCTGGGGTCCTATTAATGTACTGGACTTCGTTTACCCTTACTAATAGAGCACTGTAAATGGAAGACTTCAAATCTTGAGACATTTGTTTTACTGTGATTCTGCTGGTTGAACTAGATTTATGGCCCAGTGCCAGTTTGCATATTAAGTTCTATATTTATACCTACTGATGTGATTGGTCTGAACCAATTTCAACTTCCTGTTATGGGAGCCAATCAGCTTTCAGCACAGAATTATAAAGCTGTACATGCAGAGGCTTTGTATGTGTATTCAGTCTCAAAAACTTTCTTTTGTCTTCCAAACACTGTAAGTGAATTTAAAGAATCAATTTAATTTTGAGAATAGAATAAGAATGCATGATGCGCTTGTGGAAAATAACTGAATTTGTAATGGAATACTAATTCTTATTTGTCTTTTTCTTCAGGAAATTAATACCTTGGAGATTTTAGCAATGATTCTGTTTTATTTCACAGTTTTGATGTCAACGGCACTAGGTATAGTGTACTGTGTACTTTTTACATACAGTAGGCAAACTATTTTTGAAGTGTTTGAGATTCAATGTTTCTTTTATATGTGTAAGCTAAAATTGTTTATTTCAATGTTTTTTGTTTGCCTTGACTGAACCAACAGTGAAGATTTCACGGAGTCATAATATTATAAACAGATTTCTGTGAATTTTAAATAGTAAAAACCTTTTTTCTTTCTTTTTATCTTTTAGGTGGCACTATCAACTTCCCCTGTCTAGAGGAGCTGAAGTACATTCAGTACGGAGAAAATATTATTCTGAACTGTCCTTTCTCATCTTTTGATGCAATAACAACTTTATGGCTGAAACAGACTCCAGGAGAAAAGCCTCTCCTCATTGCTTCTGCTGTTTTTCGTTCTACAGAAGTTAAATATCACAATGGCTTTGACAGAAGTGGGCGTTTTAATGCAATACGAAAAGAAGGCAGTTTTACTTTGAATATTTTCAATACAGAACCATCTGATTCAGCAACATACTACTGTGCAACCGCCGATTATTCAGATGCCGCTATATTAGACTGTACAGTTTTAGTTCTTAAAGGTAGTTGATAGTCTGAAGTTTACACAAACATTTTTCAACATCTTAAGTCATGCATCTACAACGTCTCACTTCATAATCAAAAAACTTTTTGTGTATCAAGGTACACCTTCAAGTTACTATACTGTTCTCCAACCTCCAACATCAGATGCTGTTGAACCAGGAGGAAACACAACTCTGCAGTGTTCAGTACTCACAGATTCCTCTGCAGGAGAACACAGTGTGTACTGGTTCAGACATGGATCAGGAGAATCT
>JBBPCY010000082.1:27952055-27972235 GCA_037974405.1 Brachyalestes nurse | reverse complement strand
ATTGATTTGATGTGATCCTAATTTCTTTCTTTTTTCTGCAACAACTGAGAAGTAAATGGTGATGTCTTCACAGTATTTAATTTTTTTGAGCTGGAAGCCCAAATTATGTACAAATAAACAACTAAGTACTTGAAATTGTTTAAGTTGTGGGCCCTGACTCTGTAATCTATCAAAGTGTAACATTTTGAATGGAATTGTGGAAATAAATCAACTTTTCCATGATATTCTAATTTTTTGAAGAGGGTCTGTATGTGAGGGGTATGTGTCAAAGTAACACTCTTGTGAATGTAGGACTCATGGTTTCTGAATAGAACATTACCCAGAGCATCACAGTGTCTCTACCACCTCATCTTCTTCCCATAGTGCATCCTGGTGCCTTCTCTTCCTCAGGTAAGCAATGCACATGCCCCAGGCTGTCCACATGGTGTAAAAGAAATGATTAATCAGACCAGACCAACTTTTAGCATTTCTCTACAGTCAAGCACCATTGAGAAATGGACAGGGGTCAGCACAGGCACTCTGACTGGTCTGTAGCTACCGAGTCTCATGCACAGCAAGCTGTGATGTGCTGTGTGATCTGATCCCTTTCTATCAGAGCCAGTATTAACTTTTTCAGCAGTTTGTGCTGCAGCAGCTCTACTGTGGGATCAGACCCGATGGGCTAGCCTTTGCTTCCCACACGCATCAGTGAAACTTGGGCACCTATGTGCATGACACTGGTTCACCAGTCATCCTTCCTTGGGGCACTTTTGCCAGGTTCTGACCACTGCATACCAGGAACACCCCACAAGACCTGCTATTGTGGTGGTGTTCTGGTTGTCTTATTCCCATGAAATACACAGTATATTATGACTTTACGTATAAACTGCATGTCAAGCATGATATGGTTCTGATGATGGAACCTGACTGTTACTACACACAATAGGGGTTGACCAGAGTGGTACTCTGTAAGCAGCAACATGTTCTGCACTGGTCACTAAAGTGACCAAAGGAATTCAGATAGAATTTCAGATGAAGAGATCCACAGCCATTAGGGAAAGTCATGTCCAAGAGAGGCAGAATTTCAATATAAAGATATTCAACTTTATAGGCTGTGGTTACATAATATTTCAAATATTTCAGTATTTTCAAAAATTCCCTCTCAAACAAACAAGAGAAATTCAAAATTTTCTCTTTAATGACACATTTGAAAAAAAAATGCTGATATTCTAACATTTACCACTTTTACTATATAATAATATCTGTTGCCTGGTGTCTGGTGTTCAGAGCTGGTTGCTGCTGGTGACACACACTATGCTACACCAATAGGAGTCCTTGGGCAAGACTCTCAACAGCCCCTAACTGCCCACATCTGCGACACAATTGGAACTGTGAGTTGCTTTGTTGAAGAGCATCTGCAAAGCATATAAAGCTGTCCCACTTTTTATGCTGCAGCAATTGTTCCGTTTACAAAATGTAATAACTCAACACGTTCGAGACATAATACGGGGTTCAGGCTGCTTTAAGGGATTTGGAAGCACATCAAAATGATAGGCAAATAAAGCTGTGACATTCCGAACAGAGGGCCGTGAATCGGGGGGCTGTGGGGGGGATTTGTGGGGGGGTGGTGTATTGGGGGGGATTGGGGGTTGTGGGCTAGGACTTTGATTGTATTTGACTTCATGTTAACCCCTAGGCTCCCTTAAGTACACTCTGCTACTTGCCCCGAAACAAGCCAACAAGCTTTCTATAAAAACCAGCTCTGCTGTGGAATTCTGCCTGCACTTTGAACAAAAGTGGTTCCCAAAACAGCCGCTATGCTTGCTGCTCTGCACACACTGGTGCTTCGTGTTGTGAGGTATTACAGTGGTCTATTTGATCTGACGCTGAATGTGGCATATCTATCTCTGCACAGCGAGACAAACCCAGCCAACCAACCCCCCGACTCCGGCCCAACAAATATTAAAGGCTTGCTCTCTAAGAGTATAAATATGGACACTGATATGTTGTTTTTATTGACATGTTTGATTTAAGAAAATTGAAAGCATGTTTTGGGGATTGAGCAACTGCAATGGTGGGCAGGGGACTCTCTCTGTAGTGGCTTTGCCCAGTGAAAGCCAGTGTGACATGAGATGGCCTAGAAGAATTCATCTCACCATGAAGCACTGGGGCCCCAGGTCAATATTCAGATTTGGAATTTATTGCTTTACTCTATTCTGCAGCTGTTTGTTTAAAGGAGACCTATTTTCTTGAGCATATAACACATTTTGGATATTATATAACTTGTTTAGTTTTTGAAACCACAGCTTGAAACCTCAGCTTTTTCTGAAGAAATATGTTTTGACATTTTGATGATACTGAGGTACAACTATCTTTTACTTAGAATGGGCACCTATACAGTACAGTCTAGGCTTGGATTTTGGGAAGAATGTTTATCTGATTATGTGAAAAATGTTTGAACCTTTGCCAAAGTTGTCCACTTAAAAAGGGGTTTTCACTCTCAGAAAAGAACCAGAAGTGATTATTTTATGGTGTTATTCATGTACAAAAACGTATAGGTGCCTTTTGCAGGTTTACAGATGTCTACGAAAGGACCATCGCTAACCACATATTATTAGACTGGTGGTCCGTACTCAGCAGAGCAGTGACATTGACACTGTAATGTATGTGGCGCTGGTACAAGTGCATGAGGAGCACAGGAGGGATTTTTACACCTCTGTGTCACTTGCTATGTTGAAATTAGTTCAACAAAAAAACATCCAGTCAACAGTGTCCTTTTTTGTCAGCAGCTGACCAGTGATGAAGGGCAGGAGCCCATCTCTTGATAAATTATATAATCTGTATAATAATCTGTAAATTATATTATCTGTAATTTGGACGAATGTAAATATATTAAAACCAAGATGCAAAATTTGCCTGGTTTTAATTTGTTGCTTTTGTGATGTTACAAAAAACCTACACATTTACATTAGTCATACTAATCAGCCTATCACGGAGCCTCTGTCATTCATGTTGAAGTTACAAGTGTTTCAGCCTGGTTTACTTTTCTGAATGAGGCTGCCAATCATAATAGCGGTCATTTACATAAATCTGATTTAAAGACACAGTAACAAAAATAGCCTGTTAAATTAAAGGGAATTAAGGAAAGTTGGAAAATGGTCATGTAAAAATGAATGTTGACTGTTTTTGGTGCAGAGAGAAAATTATCATAAAACACCCTTATGGAAAGGAAATACAGTGCTGTAGAAAAGTGGATAAACTGTTTTGATATGGGGAATTCCACTCAGAAATCAATTCAAAACTATTTCCCTACACCATGATAAACAAGTATCTCAAACCCCCTTTAAGTTCAAAAACATCTCCAGGGTCCCACGTACAAAAGGCTGCACTGGATAACAAAGGAATGACATTGCGAAGCCCAAGTAATAGTGTTTTATTAATGGCTCCTTCAATGACGGCATCTGTAGAATTCCTAACACAGAATTTCTCCCAGCATCCCCACAAGATTAGATTAATACCAGAACGTGGCCGTTTGACAGACCCCTTCTACGAGTTATGGATGAGGTTATTTACTCGCTACATGATGAAATCCTTGAGACGAACATCCTACAAGTTTGGCTGATGTTGTAAAAGTTGGGGCTGGAAGAAAAAAAAGAAAATAGCAAGAAACGAGATTGGATAATTAAATGTGCTAGGAGGCACCCCTATGCCCCATTCGAGAGAAAGAAAGAGAGAGAGAGAAACAAAGAGGAAGAGAAAGAGAGAGAGAAAGAGAGAGAGCTGTTTGGTGGTTGCAGACATTTGAACTTTGGCTGAACCTCTGGCTCTGGCGGGCTCCTTCAGGAGGCTGTGTGGGGATGATGCGTTTGGGTTTGAAACTGAGGGGCTGACATCGGGCCGACAGAAAGACATGATATCTTATTTTCCTGAGCCAGGCTGACACAAATTCCACCCCACTTATTATTCTCTCGTGACTGTGTTAAAAAAAATGGAGGAGTGTGGGATGGAGGCACTACACGCACAGATGTGGGCGAGGATGGCTTTGCTTTTCATTGGGATAATTTGTTTGTCGTGATGGAGGGGGAGATGAAGTTGTTCATCGGTTCGGAGGAGCCAGGGAAAAGGAGGGCCCAAAGGGAAGGTCCACACTCAGGAGTCATCAAATTAAGCAAAATGGACTTGTAGGCATGTGCATGCAATCGAGCCTGTCAATCTTGTGCACAAGGCATGTGGACAGCGTTTGTAGAGAAGAGCGGGAAAATGTCAAGTTTCCCAAGCTCCCCAAAAACAATACACGTTCATTATGGCATGGGTGCATGTCTTTCAGCTGGGGTCTAACTGTTTTGACATGCTGTTTTTTATATGCGTCCCATCCCCATATGCAATGTCCCTGAACAAGTGATGTTTTGTTATGAAAATATTACATTTCTATTGATTTGCTGAGTTTAACAGGGAAAAGGGGAAATGTGCCACACCTATTGTGCAGACCACATTTTATGTTTAATTTGTGAGATGTATTGCATTCAGAAGAAAATGTAATTGTTTAGCAAAATGTTCGTTGTCATTTAACCAGCAGTGACAAATCTTGGCAGGGCATCTGTATCATTTGTCCACTTTTACACACTTAATTATGCTGTAGGGAACCTTCAGTTTGGATAGGTATCATAACATGGTCTAAAAAAAAAACACTTCTAGGGCAATGCTAATTTCTGCTAACTTCTCTATTGGATTCTAGTAGTATGTTAGCTCTAAAGTAATAGTAGTGTACATGATAATATGTTTGTCATTCTAGATTAAACAGGTGTCTGAAGCTCAAAAAAGACAGATTCAACACAAATGTACTTATTAGACTGCTAGTCGAATTCATCAGTCACATTCATTGTAAATTAAAACTTTGTCAGGCCTTTGTCAGTTCTTATGTATATTGGTGGTTAAATTGACTAGGACTTTCAGCCTCCAATCCAGTCCCTGAATGTTTAAACAATGGAAGATCTCCCTATTTAAATCTTGACTAACAAAACAGAAACAAAATTCTGATTGGATAAAGTGTCTTTGGGAGTTTCTGCGATTAAACTTGATTGTTCACAAAAATAATACAACTTTATATTGTGTATCATTTAGATAGGTAAATACACTAGGGACTTTCCTAGTTCCTAGAAATTAGTAGGCCCTGTGTGAAGACCTAAAAGGCCCTGTGAGTTCCATGATGTGTCATACAGTATCGGAAACCACAATTAAATCTTTGCGAGATTACTTAACATCTCTGTGAGTTTAAGGCAAGTTTCTAATGACTTGTGCAATGCTAAACAGGCTTTAAGCTTCCAAGTGAGGCCTCAAAACTAAAAAAGTCCAACCCAGAAGCTTCAAACCTCATGTCTTGGCCGGTTGATTACATTTGCATCCAGGGAAATGTGAATTTTGATTGAACTACTGGAAAGAATATCTAATAGTAAGTCTCATTGACTCACCTCAACTCGATGTTAACATTAAGCTAGCAAGGATGGGATATGTTTTTTAAAAATGTGTGAAATCTCAAATGCACATGCAAGTACTTCTTGAAAGCATTCCAGGCACCAGTCGCCTCTACAGTGAACTCACTGTGTCAGTTGTCAAATGTTGAGTACCAAGGACAAAGAAGTCACTTCGGAAAGTCATGGTAAACTACACTGATGTGTCTTCATATACCGACACTCGCACCCTATCCAATGCTAGATTCCAATCCACCCCTAAACCAACATTCCTTGGAGAGGACAGCAGGGCAAGGAGGAAAATGGGGGTTCGGCACTGCCCTGGGAATTAGCATAAGTGCCATGTTCCATCCGTCAGAGGAGGACTTTAATGATTTCTGCTCGCTCCCACCTCTTGCCTTGGCTGTGTTCTTGGAGGAAGTCATGAACCCCGTGCGGGCAGAGGCAGCTTGTTTGGATTGATATTGCTCCCAGTGTAATGTAGAGCAGATTTGGTGTGGTTCGGAGAAGAGAGTTCATCGCAATTTCCTTTCATGCTCATCTTCCACAGCTCTGAAGTCTCTCTAAACATGGGCATAAGGAGGCCAGATGCAAACAAAAACGCTGTCATTACATATGTGTGTACACATCCCCGGCTGCAGATGACAGCTAATCTCACACTTGGGCAAATGTATCTCTATGCGCTAGCCACGCGCGAAGGACTCGTCCCTGTCTTGAGTACCTCGTTTGGGTATGTCAGCATCTGCCTGGGTGATGCAAGACTCACCCCACCAAAGTCATTTCAGATAGTGAGGATTCTGTGCTCTATTAATCTGTATCTAGTAACTTAACAATCATCTCTCTGAACTGACTGCTTGAGCGTCACCAGTTTGATAAGTAAATTAAGAGGCAATGAGACCACTTGTAAATGTAAGAAAGCATGACGAACCATCTTTGGTCCATAATTGCAATATGATATCTGCTAATTCTAAGTGTAATGGCTTGGGAACCTCTAGATACACTGCATTTGATATGCAAATGAATCAACAAGCCAACAAGAACAGTTGTAAATTTTAGAGTGCAAGAGGTGCTTATTTTTGATCAGACATATTTTCTCATTTTTTGAACGGCCTCCATGGTAATTCTAAACATTAGATGCCTGTAAATGCTTGGGTCCACACCAATATACAGTATACATAAATAACCTCACCAGGCACATTCAAATGTTATATTTCAGACATCCGGAGATATGTTAAAAATTCAATATGGTTTCCATGTTAATGCCGGTCAAGAACGATCAAATCAATTTGCATGTAGAGTTAGGAGTTAGGAGCACTGGTACATGTTGAGGGGGATGTTCAAAACTATGCAAGATTATTTTGATTGGTCATGGGATAGTTATATTCCTGAAAACTGACTGACTGCAGAACTTAGCCAAGCACCTAGCCCTGAACCACCCCTCATCACTATGTTATTGTGTGTCAATGCTAAAGAAGCATCCATATGTTGAGCACTGGCTTCCATCTTCTGTATGTTTGTTGTCAGTAATTGCAAAAAGAATTAAGCACTAACCCTGCCCATATGTTACAAATTCTTTTCAACAGATTTGTTGACTTATGCTATAGCCATTAATAATATTCTTTTTTTCTATTTGTAATGTCAATCTTGAGGTATTTTGAGTTATGCCAATTTTGAGGTATTTCAACTACCAGGTTGGGCTCCAGCAGCTCAGAAAATGGATGGATAGAAATGTAGTAACATGCATTTCAGACTAAGAACTTCAGTAACATTCAGAAACAAAATAAAATGCTACAACGGAATCTGTATACTGAATATGTATCAGTAAATATGACAGTATTAGATTTGTCAGTACATGATAACTCTAACTATAGGCACACTTTTTCACCTAGTTGCACATTTACAGTGCTGTAGACATAGCCTTCTGAAGTTGCCCCCCCCCACTTGTCAGACCAAATTTCCACCCCATGCAATATATCTTTATTGCAATATGGCTACCAAACCCCCCAAAACTTGTTATGGTCACTTAATAACAACAATATTAGAAGTAGTGCTGGTTAAGATTAAGGGTAGTTAAGATGATATGTGATAAGTTTTATTACTTTGAAAAAAAATTATCTGTGAACCATACTTTTAAGGTTCATAGGGTGGTGCATTGGAGCGGGCAATCTGGTGAAGAGATCAGGGAACACCATGACATTCCAGTCTTTCATATGCTGGAATCAGAGCAGTGGTCAAATTGGCTCCAGCATACACTCATATGCCAGAAGGCATCTGTTACTGATCTGCGTGGTTGGTAAGCGATTCCTCATAAACATCGCTCACCAGTTCATTAGCAGGGTGTGTGCATGTATGTGTGTGTGTGTGTGTGTGTGTGTGTGTGTAAAATGTTGCTAATCTGCCCTGATGAATGCTGTGTGTTGGTGCTCTGCACAGTTCCCCTGTCTGGGAGGCTCTCTGCCTGGGAATCATAGAGGCAGTAAATATTTTAGAAGACAATGAACAATGCTGTGCTCCCCGTTCAGTCCTGTCTGAAATAGCAATGATATTGAGTCTCTGACTTCTACTGAGGATAAGATTTGTGATTCAACACATGTAGAACCTTACACAAATGTAATAGATATGGAACATATAATTATTGGATACCTAATAAACATCATGAACTCTGAGATGTTCCTCAAACATTCCTAATCAATGTCTGCAGTGTGGCAGAACGCATTATCCTGCTGGTGGACAGTGGTCATCATGGGCACTTTGAATGGTCTGTGGCAATGAGGAGCATTGGGCAGATCAGCTGTCACCACAGGACCATGTTTGGTAGAGACAGACCACTACGAACTTAACCATATGCCTTTTAATTTGACCGTTGTCATATATATATATGTATGAGATTATAATTACTAAGCTACTTAAGTACATGCACATCATAATGTTCTGGAGCTGAAAAATAAGTGTATGTATGTGTGTGTGTTTGTGTGTGTGTGTGTGTGTGTGTGTGTGTGTGTATGTGAAAACGTGTGTATGTGTGCACAGCTATGACATCACCAAGGTCCTTTCCAATTTTGATTTTATGTGGTCCAGTAAAATGGTCGTGTCTGTTCTGGTGTGTTAAGCGATTTGGGACAGATTGGTTAACAAGCCAGGAATTCCACTGGCTTGATTTTGGATTTGGCCACAGCTCTTTTATGGACAGAGAGATTTTCAGGCTTGTCTCTTGCCGGATGTTGCCCTGGCATGACAGATGTAAGAGTGAACTAAAATATTTCAAGGCATTATAGCCTCAGAAATCATACATGAGACCAGTAGTTGCACTAGAAAAAAAATACTGTAAGCAAGCCTGTCAGTCAGTATTCAGGGCACCTTTCTCATATACTATATTCAAAAGCACTATATGTTAGTTTATTTATTGAATGTGGTTGAAAATATTTGAAAATGCCAAAAATGTACTATAGTGCATTTTGAATGTATCTCGCCTATGAAAAAATACATGCCCATATGTTTTCTTTTGGGATGAAAGGAAAAATAAATAGCCAGTTTGATTTGGGTTCAGGCAGAATTTTCTATGGGCTCTGTGGGTTGGTTTACATTTCAACACAACTAACAGATTATTTTCAAGTTAACAAACTTTTACAAGTACAATTAACTTTTAAAAAAAAGCTTTTTAGGTTTTAGGCATAACCTTAGTGTGGTATGACTTGAAACACTATTTGTTTTAATTATGCAACATACATTTTGGTATTCTTTTTGTGTGACATTGAATACTGTTTAACCATTTCCACACATCATTTTCCATCAGTTGTTGAAGTCATTATTGAGTCATAAAAGATTTGTACTAAGTAATTGTGTAAATATTGTAATTATTTACTATTCATAAACTACTATGTTTGGTTATATCAATTGCCATAATTCTGCATGTTATACTATAAGGCAGAATGTGCCTGTACACCCTACCAGTTATCAGCTCTTTCCATGTGGTTCAACTTTACACTCCCTCTTCTGTGGGGCCCAAATGCTAACACAAACACGCACCTGGGTTCCATTACCACGCTACGCCATCCATCCCAGTAGCACAAGATAGGACTATCTCAATCAGCTGAAACAGTAGGAGCACCAGAGTAAACATATGAAGCTCTATGGTCAAGAGAATGCCATGTCATGAATATTTCCCTTTAAAGGAGCCTCGCATTACAGTCCACCAAGAGGGGTTTCATGCCAGACACCACTCTGCTTGGTTCTTGGTGTTATTAGGTTGTTACCAAAGCATTTTAAGTCCAGTATCTAAAAGCGGGCTCTGTTTGATTGGCTTTAGCCTCGTTCTAAAAGCAGTCACTCTTCTACATGAATGTGCAAAACAAATCTTTAATTTCTGTGTATGGACCTGGGAGTGAGTAGTACTTTTCAAAACTTTAGCGCATTCACAAACTGCATGAAAAAGAGTTTTCCATTATGTGGGTCGTAAAACTCCAAAACAAAACCTCAAAACTTTAATAAAACCAACCTGAAATCAAAAGTGACCTTTAATTACTTTAGTCTTGGGCATATCACTGGTCATAATTCATCATATCATATTATTTAAAAGACAAACTGTGTGCCCCTCTTAATTCCAAGTCATTTGGCCACCATACATATGTAATGTGACCATTCTGTCACGTGAACAGCATGAAATATTTCTCTGTATTTAACCCATTCAACAAGTGAAGCATTGGGCAGCAAGGAACACAGGGGACCAGGGAGCAGTACATGGGGATGGTACCTTGCTCAAGAGTACCATTAGCAGTCTTTAGATTTGAACCCATGACTTTCTGATCACAGGGCAAATGCCTTTACCACTAGGCCACCACACAGCCCACACCCCAGCCCACATCACCTATCATTGAGTCAGTATGGCAGAACCAATTTCATACATACGCTCCAACAACACATCTAAATAAATTGTTTGGTAGTTTAATTTCCCAGTAGCTAAAAACTATCACTGAGAGAAAAGAGAGAAAATCCAGTATACATTTACAATTAATGTACAATTTGCCAAGAGTTATATTTTTTAAAACAAAGGTCAAGAACCAGGCAAAAAAGTTTATTTTCAAGTTCCGACATGTTTTCATTGTGTTTATTTTGATTGTATTTAAAAAGAATGTGCTCTACATATCTAACTATATATATCTTGTTGAATTACTTGAATTACTCAAAAGTAAAAATACCTACTGTGTATACACCACTGTAAAACTGATCTAAACTAATTGCCTGCAAATTACCCCCTGCCAAACATTGCAAGCATATTTTAAGATCAAGACATGTGTCCTTAATGAAAACATCATAACCATACCAAAACAGTTGCAGAGGGTCCCGGTGCAGGGATCAGAAACCTCTGCTTGTTTAATGCCTTTCCCCTAGTATCACCAGCCAAAAACTAGCTCATCCTCATCTGTGGGCTTGCTTGACCCTGTCTCACTTGACCCGATGACCCTTGAGAGGTCCCACAAGGTCATCTTCTGAGGCCTTCAGAAGAGGTAGGTTTCCTCATGTTTTTGGAGAAGAATCGCTCCAGGGAGCAGGGATTTCAGTCCCAACTCTAGGGTAAGCATTCAAGATACAATGGGATTAAGTGCTTTGACATAATTGACCACTTTCTCTCACAGTATTTGGACACTGAAGGAGATATTTAGTTACAAATAGGTTGCTGTAAGCTGACCTTTAGGGATATAGATTGCCCATGCCTAAAGAAACTTACAAAAAGAAAAAAAGAAGTTCATCCTTCACAGTCCACCCTTATGGAGAGTATTTCAGTTTCCATCATATGCTAGAATTTCTGAGTCTATTTCTCTTCTCAGCAAACACGCGTTCTAATGGAGTGATCACCACTGTTTCAAGGGTCCCTTGGAGCAATCCTTCAGAAGAACCACTTTAGGTTCCATCGCAAGTCTTTTAGCAGAAGAACCAGTTTCAGGAAAAGAAACATACATCTGAACTTAGAACCTTTATTTTAACTGTTCTTCTATAAAAATCTCCAAAAATGATCTCACAATAGAATCCCTACATGTGCACCTGCACCCTATTTTTCTATCCTTGTGTTATTCACAGGTCCATCTTTGCAATACTCAGCCATTTGTTGACCAGAGTTGATGCAGTTGATATTTTTGGACCAGACAGCTAGTGTATCTAGGCATGGGGGTTTAGGCTGTAGGTGGAGGAGGATGGGGGAAATCGCTCTGTGTCCAAGCTTGGAGAAATTTCACGCTTTCCGCAGTCCAGATGATTTGGGCCAACCTGGGGCTGAAAGCATGGCTACTTGCTGAGAAATGCTCCCAGTGGGTTAAACCAATGCAGATGTATCTTCATGCCACACATGCTCACTCAAACAGACGTTTAGATGCAGAGAAGCGGAGGAAAAATATTATTCACACGCTTTCTCAGCGAAAAGCCCAGCTCATTCAGATGAATATACAAAAATGCTAAAGCTGTCTTCAGAAACAACAGCTAATATAGCTCTTGGTTTTCAATGAGCTCTACTAATTGATAGTTACAAATGAAATCAATGCTGGCCTGGCAAGGCTAATCATTCAGAAATCAATCAAGTGATCGATTAAATAAGGTTTTCTATCAAAAAATAATTGGTTCCAAGGCAATTTCATGCCAGCGATATGAACTAATTAAGCTAATAATTAGTTGGAGGGGGGTTCGGCCTTGAATGTCCAGGAGCAAAGGCCGAATGTCTGGGGAAAATCTCATTAACCTGTGTGCAGGAATACAAATTATTTGTATTATTTTTATTAGAATATTACATATATTATGCAATTTCCATAAATAATAAAAATGCAAATTACATACAAGTAAAACTGGAATCTGTTTGATGGATTTTGCAATATCTTCATAATATAATGGTATAATAAACAAAAATAAATAAGACTGGACATAATAAAAATAAATTAAGGAAAAAATAAAAACATGAAAAAAACATATTCTTGGCCCAGATGGTTTTAAGGCCCATTCCAGAAATGGCCTGTTCTAGGACCCAAAATATTAATAACACTTTAATAACTTCACTTTATTATTAAAGCATAACAAGTCTTTTTTAAAGTATTATTTTGTTGTGTGGCCTCATGTAAACATATATTTTTGTAAGAAAGAAAGGAAAAAAAGGAAATTATTTTTAAAAAAAAAGAAAGAAAGAAAAAAACTGGTAAAACATTTTCTCAAAGTTGTTCTTAGGGGGGGGGAGAAAAAAGTAGTCTTTTTTTGGTAACACTTCTCACTGCTTCTCGTTCTCAACATATTGGAGAACTCCAGGCATTTGTGTGCATGGGCACTCTTCAGTTCACCATGACTGGGTAAAGTTGGCTTTTGTGAAATGATGTGGGGTGCGTTCACATCTGGCAGGGAGTTTCAGCACGCCTCTGAGTCTGTGTGAGTGTCTCTGAACATCTGTGTTTCCAGACCCCACATTGTTTTCTTGCTTTGCATTGATTTTTTTCTTCTTCTTCTTTTTTCCTCCAACCAACTCCCTTGTTGGATCTTTGATTCCTATGGGATTATCTTTAGAGCCATTCTCATGGAAGTACTCACACCTCCCAGTCATCTCTCAGGATGTTGTAGTGCACTTTGTAATGGACTTATTTAACCCTTTAATATATTTGTGTTAATATATTAACACCTTCTAAGTTTTGCTAAGTTGAATATGTTTTAATGAATAATTTTTAGATTTTTTCCAGTAATTTTTTTATTCAAGGCAACCTTCATAAATTTGTAGGAACCACATTTCCAAAATATGTTTAGTGTGCCTCATATTTTAGATGTGCAATAAATAATCCTTTATATTTTGCTATTAGCATTAGCAGTGTAATTATCATTACACTTGCTTGCAGTTTTTGTTATTATAAATTGACATAAAATTACATTGAAATTATTTTTAGGACAAGAAGGGAAATGGTACATCACATACATATGCCTGGTCAAATTGTATATTTTGTTCATGTTCTAAACAAAAATGGGTACAGATCATCTATTGAAAACTTAAATATGGCATTTTCTGCAAATGTTTATACATATTTTGTATAATTTTAATGTTTTTAAATATTGGGGAAAAAAACATTTTAAAGTTACTTTTGGCCATATTTTATGTAATATACAAAACTGTATAACACTAAGGTTATAAACAATAAGTTAAATCTAAAAAAAAAAATAATAGAGACAAAGTTATTTCAGTTGTTTTATTCAACACTTTTACTTAACTGTTCAAAGATTTTGGAAATTATATAGGCTACTGTAAATACTTTGGAAATTATATAAGTACTGTTCATAATATTTGTTAAATTATCAACTGCAAGATTTTGTTACTGCTTTTCCGATAAGCACTATTTTGGTTGCTAATTCTTTTAAAGTAAGGAAATTTAATGGAATTACATTTTAACATATATATTATATTTTGAAATGAAAAGTTCTTTTACAGTCACGTAAAAGTTCAGTTTCATACATAAAACAATTAATCAGTCAACCAGTTAAACATGCACAAGGTTGTTACTGTGTCATGGCAGGCAGAAGCTTAAGAATCTAATTTAAATAGTATTTAATTAACTCCTTATTATTGATATATTACTGGTCAAGCAGCAACAAATTAAGACTTTAGTCCCTCAAGTCATCTATATTCAAGATGAGCGTTACGTGTTCCGACTTAGAGTGGTTCACTGTGGGACTGCAGTGGGTTCACCATAGGACTTAATGACTTGGAGGTAATGGTTAATGAGTAGAAGATCGACCTGTTGCTTAATGTGTACACTAATGGAAAAACAGTCAGTCAGCCGAGGACTTGGAGCATGTGGAGCTCATAAATAAGCCCACCACAATATGATCAGCTCATTACTGGAGGAATGGGGAATGGGCTTCATTAATCGATCTGTAAGTTTAAGGAAAGAAAACACAAATCTGGAGAAAGACCTATAGATTATCTATGGAGGTTCACCTTGTTAACAGTCTATTTAATTAAATCAGACAGAAACCAAGGTTAAGATTAAACTGAGGTTTTGAGTTTAAGTTTAAGGCTTCACTTTTTTCATGTATTTTATTGGTCCACTTATAATGCTTTTATGCACCAAAAATACATATCTCAGTTTTACATGACCATTTTCCAGCCTCTTCTTATCCCTTATGATTGAAACAGGCTGTTTTGCTGTCATCTGTGTGCCTTTAAGAATCATGTATGCAAATGACATCTGTTGTGACTGGCTGTAATGCATTGTGTCTCATTCAAGAAGAAGGCCAGGGTGAAACACTGTGTGAGTGGGCGGCAGTGCTGGACTGGCCATCGGGCATACTGATGGTAATTTTAAGGTTGCACAGAATGACTTTTTTCCAGTCCAGCCCTGGTGGGCGGAGCTAAAAATCAGTAAATTGAATAGGTGGAAATGTGTAAATGTGCTTCATTACATCACAGAAACAATACATTTTAAAAAATGAAGTATAGCTTTAGGGTTGGGTGGGGTGATGATTAGAGTTAGGCTTTAGCTTACCATTTCTACATAAATGTTTCTGTTATAAAAAATAACATGATGCCCTTTCCGAAAAATAACATGATGCCCTTTCTAAAAATAACAAAATGCCCTTTTTAAAAATAACATAATGTCCTTTCTAAAAATAACAAAATGCTCTTTTTTAAATATTGCAAAGCCCTTTCTACAAGTAACACAATACCCTTTCTAAAAATAGCACAATGCTCTTTCTAAAATAACACTAGTTCCTAGTACAATGGCCTTCCCAAAAATAACACAGTGCCAGCGTTATACCAATTTCTGTGACAATTAAGGTTATGGTTAAAGGCAGGGGTTAGGGTTAGCCTTTAGCTTAGCATTGCTACATAAAGGCTCCGATTGTAAAAACCAGAGTAATTACATAATATAGTTTAAAATATTTTAGGTTTTTGATGGCTTTCCAAAACAGCCTACAGCAGTTACTGCCATCTGGTGGACAAGAGCACAAATGCCCAATAATTCACAGGATGTATATGTGCACTAGGGCATTAAGGACTCCAGATTTTTTCAAGTTGGGTAGTCAGTCAGCAAAGTCAAAGTCGAGTTGACTAGTCGTTTGATGACGTCATCACACATGCAGCGGAGGAACATGGGTGTGCAACATTGAGCAACTTTTATTAAAAGTTCTCTATAACATTAACAGTCAACGTGACAATTAAACAAAACAAAACAAATGCTGATACCTTGAATTTTCTGCTAAATATAAGAGTCCAACTGAGAGTGGGAACTGTTTAAGCCGTGGCAGGATGACTCTCTGTCCTAGCATTAGCCATGTTAGCTAGTGTAAGCCATGTTAGCTAGCGAATGCCCTTTTAGATGCCGTGGAAAACGCCGGTACTGTTACTGTACTTTAACAGACACCTGCTGGTTGTGCAGGTCACCGTGCTGTTTGTGTGTCTAGAGTGAAGTATCTCCACACATGTGATGTGTGTCTGTGTTCTCTGCTGCATGTCTCTGGTCTTGTTGTGGGTTTGTGTTTAGATTCCCCTTGCGCCAACGGTACCGCCCTTTTTATGAAGGGACTATAATAATTGGTTAAGTCACAGAATGCATGTCAGCGTCAGCCAATCAGAGGCAGAGACTGCATTGTGTACACAAGCGCACACAGAGAAAGGAAAAACCACTCGACTAGTCGAATTGTCGCAGGAAAAAAACACTCGACTAGTCAACTTCTCGCAGGAGGCATCGACTCGTGCCTCTGAAGTCGACTAGTCGACTACTCGAATTTTGTGTTGATGCCCTACTGTTTTGTGAGGCATTTAGTGTTAAGGATATCTTCTGATGAAGTTTCCATGAAGATGATGCCTGTGGGTCTCTGCATTGCTATTCCAATTCCAGCCAAATCTTCCTGTCGGTCTTTGGCAGTGATATGAGGCTTTGGATACCTGACCAGTCCTCAAAGTGTTTTCTCAGGAATTTCCTTGGTTTTCTGGATCTTGTCTTGACTTCATCAGTTCTCCTTAACTTCCATTTCTTAATTACATTTTGGATAAATGAACATCACAAGCAGGAAGTCTAGTCTTCTCTTGTTTTGCAACAGTTAATTATCTTTAGCTTCAGACCCTTAGTCAGCCTCCTTGAGTGTAAGGTTTGAAGGGTCACATAATTTATTACGATTGTCTATGCCTGGCTTGAAATAAGGCCTAATGAGTCAAATAAACTCTAAGCCCTTCCTTTTTCAAATTCAGCAAAGAAATCGCAATAAAGCATTGCAATGAGCAGAAATGTTTTATACTTATTTGAGTTTCATGCAGATTATACATCTTTTCACTTAATTTTTTTTCATAGACAATGTAATTTTTGATTTGACCAAAGGCGCACTTCTGCATATTCTTATAATACAAGGGTACGTTTTATATATAGTCATTGGGAATGTGTTTAGAAATTTGGGAAGTTGTGTCTTAGCAGTTGAGAAAAGTTCACTGACATAACGCTTCATATCTCACCCTGCAGACTGCACATACCTGCTGAAATGGTGTCTATAAATAATCCAGGTTTCAAGAGAACCTTTAACACATGCTTTGTCATTGGTTTGACAAAATCTAATATCTCAGAAGTAACACATTCTATTTAAATGACTATATATTTATTGTCATTTTTTAACCATTTCGATGGGTCCATCATGAAATGTTCTTATGATGGCAGTATAGTATAGTATAGGCAGTTAGAATTTTCTAATGGTTCAAAACAAAATAAATAAATACATTTTAAAAAGGAGAGGTCTTAATATGATATCAGCGTTTCGATATGGAGGTTGTTTTCAAAAACTGAAAAAAGATTTTTCATTTTGAGAATGACATCTGTTCTGGCGTGCTCCCTTTTTCAGATGTTTTTCCTCCCACAGACACCTGCAGTGAGGGAACGGACAGATGTGTACATGAAGGAACCCAAAGAAAAGATCTGAGGCCCACTGCACTAAAACACTTCACTACAGGTTTCAGGGTTCATGTTGGAATTCATGCTGAACTGATGGTGTAAATGATTTCTCAGCATGGTGTCTGATGAAAGTGCTGGGAGTGTCACAAGCAAAGGATGCTAATCAGGACTTGATCATTAGGAAAAAAGACCTTTTTGATGCCCCTGGCCCAGACTGATTATCTGAGATTCAGGGTCTCATAGAGAACGAGGTAGTTCAAGTTAGTTGATACCCATACAGATACCCCAAGTCTTAGGTGTTTTAGACTATGGGGGAAATGAATGGCAATTTCAAAACTGGCACACTGTCGTAAAAAATGTTCCACAGTCTATTCGCACTGTCCTGAGAACAATCCTCTGAATTATGAGTTCTTAAAGTAGCAAAAATATAAACATGTCTACATACACCCTATACTAACAGCCATACTGTAACAACTACAAATGACTGCAGCACGATTTTGTAAAGCTACTCAAACTGCCAAAGCCACTTAACAACCACACTTACCTTGTTTCCTTGTTTGTGTCAAGGATATTTTGGAGATGATTGCTTAAATAGATCATTGTGTAGAAATGTTTCTATTTCTATTTAACATTGTTGTTAATAATTCAACTGATGTCATGCCTGGGAAAAAGAGAACATATTGGCTTTATGAACCACAGAGCATGACAAAGAAGGTGGTTTTCAAAAACATATTTTGATCACATCTAAACTTATCTGAATGCTAATGGCACTTACAGACAGTGTTGGGGAGTAATGGAATACATGTACCGGCATTACGTATTTAGAATACAAATTATGAGTAACTGTATTCCGTTACAGTTCCCATTTAAATAGGTGATAATTAGAATACAGTTACTTTGTTGAAATAAATGGATTACACAGCGGTATTTTCCTGTTTCATTTGTTAAGCTATCCCCTCAGCCAAAGTATTGGGGACCATAAGCACAGTTAGTTTAAGCTGCTCTCCGTGGGTATGGCGGGCCAGCTGAATAATTTTAGGCATTATGGTGACTCTCTCGGCGTGGATGGCGCACAGGTTCGTGTCCTCGAACAGACCCACCAAGTAAGCCTCCCTGAACAGAAACACCAGTTTAAGCCTCGCTGGCTTCCAGCAGGGCCATGATGGCGGAGCTCTGGAAGCGGAGTCGGTCTTAAAATCCTGAGCGATCTCACGCACCAGGAAGGGCGGCTTGCAGATCAGAAGCTCCATGGATTTTTGGTAACGGCGGATCTCTCTCAGAGCTACAGTGCTGGACCTGTAATGGTGAGGTTTCTTGACACCACCGGTGGCCGGAGTGCTCTCACGAGCCGCCTTCGTGGCCAGCTGCTTCCTGGACGCCTTACCACCGGTGGATTAGCGGCTTTTGCTTTGTTCTTGCCATGGTAGCCACGAGACAAAAAGTGAAAATAATTGTAAACTATATAGACTAAACAATACTATGCATTGATTGGATGAATATTTACAGTTAATCATAATAAAAATAAAAAAAAAGCCAAATAAAAACATGCCAGACGGAGCGGCGTTCCCATAACCTAGCAACCAATAAATAAAGAAATGGTTAAGATAAGGCTTTTTTTTATTATCTTTAAGCAGACAAAACATCTTATGTTAACATTCCCAAGTCTTTGCTCCTCTATAGTAAATCTACAGTAAATATTTTGTCTATTCAGGGAGATTTGGGATGAACAGCCAATTGGTAGAGAAAAACAAACAAGAATTTTGAGTAACAACAGAATACGTTACAAACTACATTTTGGTGCATGTATTCTGTAATCTGTAGTGGAATACATTTTAAAAGTAACCTTCCCAACACTGCCTACAGAACTACAGAATAATAACAACACAATAACATAACCAAGGTCTGTGTTTATTGCTTTATTTAACAATTCATAAAGCACTTTCCTTTGGGAAACACAGTTTTCAATTATCAGTACAATCCCCAATAACCCCTGTCATTTATTTCAGCTAGCACTACTCATCCTCAGCTGCCATTGTACAAAAGAAACTGTATAAGAGGGCATTCAGTACTTCTGTTCTCATTTAAATAGAGCATTTTTTTCACTCCCCCATAAAAGCCAGTTGATTTCAACAAAACAGGCAACAAGAGGCATGGAGGGCGCAGCTAAGCAGCAGACATTTTATTACTATGAATTCAAGGCCAAACTGCGAATGGTGATTCAGTAATAACTGAATGATTGTTTTCTTCTGTGCTTTTCATACGAATTACTGTAATTACTGTAATGTGCACTGTGTCCTTGGGCCTCTGGAGGCTTTAATGCCTGTTTAGTTTAATAGTTTTATGGCAATGTTCTCACTGTAAATACCTGTATTGTACAGAAAGACCCCCTCTAAAGTTTCCTAGGCTTGGTTGTGTTGACAACGGGGTCTGGTAAGTTAGTGAGTTTTTACCTTATTTGTCGACAGCAACTTTTGTACTAACAGCCTACTTAAACATAATTAGATTTCTCCACTTTAAACACAACATGCTAGTTATTTTGAATGGAAAATATTTGTATTTTGTATTTTGTATTTGGGACTGTGCACAGTGTGACTTGAGCTTTGCACTTGGTGTAAGCGCATGTCTTTGTGGCAGAACATAACAGGCTGTTCCCCCCCCCCCTCTCTCTCTTTCTTTCTCTCTCTCTTTCTCTCTCTCTCACTTTCTTTTTCTCTCTCTCTCTCTCTCTTTCTTTCTCTCTCTCTCTCTCTCTTTCTTTTTTTCTCTCTCTCTCTCTTTCTTTTTCTCTCCTTTTCTCTCTCTCTCTCTCTCTCTCTCTCTCTCTCTCTCTCTCTCTTTCTTT
>JBBPCY010000082.1:27908876-27926980 GCA_037974405.1 Brachyalestes nurse | reverse complement strand
ATCTATCTATCTATCTATCTATCTATCTATCTATCTATCTATCTATCTATCTATCCATCTATCCATCTATCTATCTATCTATCTATCTAACTATCTATCTATCAGTCTATCTATCTATCTATCTATCTATCTATATATCTATCTATTTGCTCTGCAAGCTATAGTATTTCCTTCACGAAATGCAACTTTGTCTAGTCTTATATTGTTATTATTGTTTTAAATAAATGTAAAATCTTTTCATGAGGGAGCTTTAAGAAGCTTTCAGACATCTGGTTCCATTCACCTCCACTGTGAACAATTCTGAAGTTTTTCTAGAATACAACATTTCACACCAAACCTGAATAGATTTATTCACCTTGCCTTTCAATTTACAGTTGAAGGAATTCACTATCACCAGCAGAGGGAAGTAGACACCAAGACATCAGGACTTTTTCTGTCGGCATCACTCTGCACTTTAAAAACAACCATGGCTTTCCAATTTAGAGACACCTCTTCTCAGCTATATGAAGGGCGTAGACAGGACGGAGGGCTGTCCGAGAGGTTCAGTCCTGATAAAATATCTTTCTAGTCAAATTATTCGTACTGTATACAAAGAGGCCTAACCTGGAGTCAATCACCACTCTCCACTCCCCAGCTTATCACTAACAGAACAGATAGAGGGAGCAAGAGGAGAAAGATAACATCAAACAGAGAGGACACATTAACACATCTCACAGAACAAAAGAGGCTCTCTTACTTGGACAATCAACTGAAAGGGCAATCTTAATTCTGCTGTACTTTTTATAAGATTCACGACAATATAGAAAATAAAGAATGCCTTAACTGTCTTAATCACTTATGTCCATGTTTTAGTTTGATCTGCCTTAAGTAGCAGTAAACCCATGCTAAACATTATAAACATTCCTACTCAATATGTAATGCATATTGAGTAGGTAGGTTTATAATATATACAACAGATATGACATTTTGGGTTCCACACTCAAGTAGTGCTTTATATGTCCAGTATGGAACAGTGCACATCTGGGCTTTTTCTTACACATATTATGCACTGTGGGGAGTAGGGTGCCACTTGGTGGTGCTAATATAAGACTGGAAATCCTATGGGAGCATTGGTGAAAAGTATTTCAGTTATAATATTACTGTGTGCTATGTACAGTTTTTTGGTGCATTATTACTGCTTGTTTCAATGTCACCTGAAGATTTCATAGCAATTTTAGTATTAAACACTGCTATATTAAATTAATTATGACAAAAGGTAACAAAGTCACACACAATTTTTGACAGTTTCATGGCAACAATAACAAAGCAAATGATACTGGTTTAATATTATTAATAGAAACTATTAATAGATTAATAACTATTAATAAATTAATAGAAACTATTAATAGAAACTTACTTATTAATAGAAACTTATTAATAGAAACTTACCATAATGAAGGTAATCACTTCTTTGTTATGCTGATAAATAGTATGTTTGTGATATTTCGATATGTATTGTTCATGTAATAATATATCATGTTGCAAGTGGTTTATAAAAGTATCATGCCGCCATGCCTTTGTAACAACCTCTTATTGTAAACTATGCACAAATAATGCACAAATAATAACTTTTTAGTCATCCTTGCTTTTTTAGCTTCAGTGGGTGCTTGAAAAGTGCTGTAGTTTGTTGAGCTTTGAGATGATGCCTAAACTAAATCATTTTATTTATTTATTGCATTTATACTTTATTTATACTATACTTTTGATTTATTTATTTATTACATTTTAAAGGGCTTTGCTGATGAAGTGTGTTGTGTTTTTGACTAGTTTAGACTTTATGGCTTGGAAAACAAAGCCTATGCCTCTGAATGCAAATTCTAGATTAAAATCCCAAGGTGGTGATTGAACACTCAAAAATTTGAGTTATTTGGTGTGTTCTAATACTTCGTTGTAGATGAGACTTTGTAGTAATGGTTTATCTTCTCATTCTACATCCCTGATTATCTTTAATCACTAAGCCCCTACCACCACCATAAACATGGGCACCTTACTCCGCAATTCCAAATGAACCACTTCCGCCTCTGTTCCTTTTCCTACGTGAGTAGGTGAGCTCCTGTTTTGACTGCGGTCTTTCCTCTCCATTGGGAGTCAGTGTTAACGAATAACATGTTCTGGGCATCGTGGAATGGCTGAGGCCCATCCATCATGGTGGTGAGCTCGGGTAACGTGATACCTTGGCTGACTCCAGTAGAGCCACTGAAGCCTTTCCCTCTGTCAAACTCTTTATTCTTTATTAACTCTTTATTCACTCTTTATTTTGCCGCCACCATCCAGATGTTGGTAATAGACCATTCTCAGCACAGCAGCAACACTGCATGGTAGTGAGTGGTGTGCTAATACTGAGTGTGCCAGACTTATCCTTTACACTGTGTACACTTGCTGCCCACTGAGTGCATAGTTCAACATGTGTACCTCCATCTTTTGCCACCATAAGAATCAGGTCCTTTGTGGCCCTTCCTATGTGGCATATGATCATAATGGCAGCTTAGCAGCTCTGTGATGGTCCTGCCGCCCACCACTGTTTCCATGGCAACTGCCACCAAGAACTGCACCCGCACAAACACTCCTCCTAATGTGCAAGTTGTTTTTACTATTCTGCTTATTTTTTACATATATAACATAAGAAATGGTTTTCAGCGCTGTAGTCAATTGTGTGCCTTCTGTTTTTTATCAGCCCCACATAAAAGCCAAGCAGTTAATGTGGTTAATGGTAATAAATGGTCACATTTCTGTTGCAAGTGTTTTCATAAATATGGTTGTGTTGTATTATGTGTTATTAATACATATAAAGTATGTACTGTTATTCCTGTTAAACTCATAAACAACTAAGTTTACAGTGATTAAACAGGGCACTGTTTTTTTTATTTTATAAATTATTGTTGATGCAACACATGAAAATTCTCATGAGGGCATACAGATTCATTTTACAGTGCCACTACAAGTTGCAATGTTGTATCTCTAGAAATGGGCCTTGTAACTATTTTTACAACAAAATAAAAAAACATATTTTTAATATGCGACTACCACAAAAAATTTAGTGTTATGAATAAGCGCACTTATTGAGGCCTTACTTAGGCCTTAAAATGGCTTATAAAAGCATTCTAAATAAAACTGGCTTAGTCACTCATTTCTTGGTGTCATGCTGGGCCTTGGAGAGAGGACACAAATGCAGAGGAATTTGGGAAAACAGTTTCAGAACATAGAGTAAGTCCACAAAACTTAGAACCAGTAACCAAACTAAAGAGTTTCCCCAAATGGGGTATTTCCTGCAAGCCTGAGTAGGTCCCGTCTCCTTAAAAGGTCTGTTTCCTCTAGGTTTCGATTTCAGTATCGAAATCCCAATGGATGTGAGTTGCGATAAGGGCAATAGGGATGATGGTTCAGATCCGGAAAGGTCTATGTGCATAGAATACCATCGTGACAAAGCGTCGGCCTTTCCGTTCTTGGAGCCGGGTCTATATGTGATTTTGAAGTTAAAACACGTGAAGAAAAGGGCCCAACGTGCCTGTCGAGGATTTAACTGTTTTGTCTGTCGGACGTATTCTAAATTTCGGTGGTCTGTGAACACGACGAAGGGATATCTAGCTCCTTCCAACCAATGCTGCCATTCCTCTAATGCCGCTTTCACCGCGAGCAGCTATCAGTCCCCGATATCATAATTACGTTCTGCATCTGCCAGCTTCCTTGAGTAGAATGCACAGGGATTAAGTTTTTTCCGTGGTTCCTTGTCTCTGTGAGAGCATGGCTCCTAACCCTAATTCGGATGCGTCAACTTCCACAATAAATGATAAGGCAGGATTGGGAAGTTTTAGCACGGGTTAATGGTGTTCCGCCCACTCTGACACAGCAGTGACCTTCTTTTCATCCATACTTACCCCATTCGGACCAATATGATAGCCAAGAAATGTGATCTCTGCAGTTTTCCACTCGTCACCTGCTTATGAACGGCGTTCATTGAACACGTTCCTATTTTTCGTGAACGCTGAAATGAACGAATCGGTTTACAAATTATGAACATAACCGTGAGTGATGTTCACTCTGGCGAGACTGAACTGCATTCGCAGATAGTGATGGGAAGTTCTAAAAAAGAATCGGCTCTTCTGATTCACTACAAAGAATCGGCATAGCTGGTGCTGGACGTCCGACGCCTCGGCAGAAATACATGGGAAATAAGCTTATAAAAGGAGGATACTGATGTTTAGTACAGCTAAATACTAGATGTTTGAGTTTTAGAGCTAGTTTGATAAGGTTTAAAAAAGACAACAGCTGTTAGTTTAATTTAGTTATATTCTTTAGTTATAAGATATATCCTTGTGTTAATGTTTTCTGAATAAAATCTCCATTAAAAAATTCCACTTAAACCATAACATGACGCGTTGCTTAAGTGGTAAGATCTATTCTCAACCTCAAAATTGGTTTTTAATGTGACTTATGTCTGTGATTGTTCAGTCGTAATGGCAGATAAAAGGAGAAGATTGAAGGAGGTTCAGATAAGGATGTTGTATTGAAAATGTAAAAAAATAAAAAACGAACGTGAACTAGTTCATTTTTGAGAGTTGAACTTCGTTCAAAATTTGACAAATGAACTATGAAAGCGAACTAGTTCATTTTTATTTGAATGAACTGTGTTTTGAACTAGTTCTTTTTCAGTGTGAACTGGCACAACACTGTGTCTGTGTTCTATTGTTCTTGACATACTGAACAACAGGCTTGATATCATTGTCAGTGTGTTGTGATCACATGCCACTGCAGACATCAATAATCTTTTAAGCATTTGTCCTTATTCTTATTAATGCACAATTTGATTTGCAGTTTGTATTGGTATGTGGTATTTGTAGTTTGCATGTGCTTCATGTGATGTGTACGCGTCTTTTTGTATTGTTTGATTACAGTATTTTACTTAAAATGGTGTTGTTTGACTAAATAAATGTGACCATTGACTTTTAAATAACATCTGCACATGACGCTGTGTTGACTTAACAGGCCTAATCCATTTCTGGGAAGTTGATATCATACAGTGTAATTTGGTCAGTACTACTACAATGGAACATGATGCAATTTCAAGTTTATAATTGTGTATCTTCAATTTCATGTTACAATTTCATCTACAAAGTATAAATCAGTTACATATTTCCCATTCTTTAGACAGTTGTTGGTGGTGTTAGCTGTTTTGTCAGATGACTTTGGGAACAGTCAGTACCGTAATGTCAGTCCTCAACAGCTGTCACGTCTGTAGGCCCACTCCGTGACCTCAGGGCGAGCATAAAATCTCCACGAGCCTCTGGTTGTCTTAATTTTTCTTTATTCAGACTTTACACAACACAAAAACACTAATAAGGGCTAATGTGAGGGTCGACCGACAACTTCTGTCGGTCCAAACTCAACTTAAATACAAAAAACCCCAAACTAAGACCCAATCACAAATCATAATCACTTTAACTAAACTCAAAACACCTGACATAAATCTATAACTCAAACCCAACGCTTCATAATAAAAGACCCAACAGAAAACACAAAAAAACCCAACAAAAACCCACAGCGCCCCCACTGGCCGCTAGGGGGGACGTAACAACAGCACACAAAGATTAAGGGAGACTTTTTTCTGTCTCAGCCTCGGTCTTGGTCTCATCTCGACTTTGTCTTGGTCTTGACTCGGTCTGTCTTGGTCTTAGTCTTGTTCTTGTCTTGGTCTCAATACCCTCTGGTCTTGGTAGTGTCTTGGTCCAGGTTTAGGTGGTCTTGATTACAAGTCTAATGTTAGGGTGGCGTGGTCAGTGTAGGGGTTCATGTGCCTGAAGTAGGGATGTATGTATACCTGCTTGCCTGTGTAGACTGCTTACCTAAAGCAGAGGTGTAAACTCCAGAGAATTCCAACAGTTCCAACCTCATTTCAACATTCCTGCCCCACAGTGTTTATATGGTGCTATTATCTGCCCCCTCATCTTCATGCTTAGGGGGTAAGCAGTTGTAAGCAGTTTTTTCCTTGAATTTCACAAAGATAACTGGCATATTCCACACACCACTCTTCTCTCTTCTCAGATCGTGTTTATTGCATCATTCCCCAAAGCCATGAAAGGTACTCTTTATTAGGACATGGAAACCAATACTGCTATAGCTAAATAATAGCTCTGCTGATGTGAACTGTTTTCCACATAGTTTCTGAATAACAAGTCTGGGGAATTAAAAAGTTAAAAGAACACTTCTGATTCAGGCACTGCAGGTTTGTTGTCTGAAATTTGCACTGGAATGATGAATCCTCCAGGTTATTGGTTAAACCTTTGTCCACAGATTGGATAGGATCTTCCTTCCTTTTTACAGGAAAACTTTATTAATACCGTTTTACCTTGTAGCATTTCTAATAAAAAGAATTAAGGGTCTACACTTGCGCTAATGGGATTTTCTCGACTGAACCAAGTCAAATCGTCGATGAGTTCATTGACATGCTCTACAATGTAATACTCAGGATGAAAGAATGAGCTATTTTGTTCTGATTATGATAAGAAAGGGCTTTTGTGTGCATGTGGGGGGGGGGCAATTCTAGTGATCTGAATCTGTATGTCACTGTTATGCTGGAGTGTTGAAAGTGATATTAAACTGGGGGCCTAAACAGCTGGACATTATCCAGGTTCCCATGGGTGCTGCTATGGGTTCCGGGTTCCAGTCTCTCTCTCTCTCTAGTTCTCTCTCTCTAGCTCTCTCTCTCTAGCTCTCTACATGTGAAAGTCTGACTTGCTTCAGTCCGCACATCATTTTTCATGGCTGTAGCACATAAACAGCAATTGTTCACATTCTATTTGTCGATCATTACCCCACTCTGCCATCACACTTCCAACAATTTGAACATATATATATGTTCACTCTTTGTACAATTTGCGGCAGAGTGTGTATAAAATGCACAGGTTGCTATTCTTTTCTGAATTATTGCTAAGTAAAAATGCCTCTAAATATGTTGTAAGTGCAGTAGTGTTTGTATAGTAGCTATTCTATGTGCTGTATTCCAGCAGCTTCACTCTCATTTTCACTTTCAATCAACTGATCATTTTCATCTTTTGGTTCCTTAAAGAACCTCTGAAGGACCACTCTTGGGAAATTTTTGTTTTGGAACAAATGTGAAGAACTTAAAGTACCTCCACATTAATCTCCTAGTTAGTGGATTTTCCTAGAACTCTACCTCTAAGCCTTTTTTTCTCCACCACATTTGCATGTGCTCAAAGCAAATATCCTCCAGTTTTCTATTTTTAGTAATGAAGGCATCTGAAAAAACAGTGACTGAGGTCTACAGTCACAGTTTGGATTGGCATCTGCTGCTGTCACCAGTGTCAGTGGGAACAGGGACCCCCACTGCCCCCCCTCCTCTGACCCAGATAAGAGCTTTGAACCCCTGGAAGAGGAGTGAGGCAAGCCACTGCTCTGGGACGGCTTCCCAGACACTGCTGAGCAGGCCAAAAACATATTCAAAAATGGCAACCCTAGGAGTGAGGGAAGGTCCATGTGCATGTCGAATGTGCTTGCATTTCATCATGCATATGCTGTTGGCCAAAAGTTTGGGAACACCTGGTTTATCAAAATGTTTTAGTAGAAATAAGAAAGCTTTCTTGCTGCTTTGCAAGTTTTAAAGACGGACCATTTGGGGCAAAAAATACTGTATCATGTAAATACTGGTGAGCATGAGAACTGGACCATGGAGCAATGGAAGAAGGTGGCCTGGTCTAAAGAATCATTTTCATGTTGATGTGCATGTTTCAGACGACACCAGGATGCAAGAAAATTGTCCAGCAAAACTATTTTAATGCTCTGGGCAATACTAGAAATCACTGGGTTCTGCATTCATGTGGATGTTTGACACATAACACCTACCTATCCATTGTTACAGACCAACTACAACCCTTCAAGGAACAATGTTCTTTAATGGGCTTCTTTCAGCCGGATAATGCGCCCTGCTACACTATAAATGTTGTTCAGGAACAGTTTGAGGAACAAGAGGACAAGGTGCCTCCAAATTCCCCAGATCTTAGTAGGACTGAGCATCTGTGGTATGTGCTGGACAAACCAGTCCGATCCATTGAGGCCCCACTTCACAACATACAGGGGTGAAAGGATCTTCTGATAATGTCTTGGTGCAGATACACCATCTTCAGAGATCGTGATGAGTCCATTCCTTCATGGGTCAGAGCTGTTTTGATGCCATAAGGGTGACTTACACAATATCAAAGATGTGATATTGTGTAGATCACACTCCCCACATATTTTCTTGCTGGTCATGAGACTCTACGTAATTGGATGTAATGTGTCCTTGATAATTTTACCAAAGTCTTTTAATGCTTTGTGAAATACAAACACTGATCACCCTAATCACCCTGAACAGCCTCAACAGCCTGTTTTGTTGTATTGAATGTTTGGCAGTTAACAAAGTCTGGATTGTCTCTGAAAAAACATGTAGTGAGCTTTGTGCATTTTCAGCTCCATGCTGTTTGGTGTTCTCCAAGGGTCTATGTCGAGTCCTATTTTGCTGATTCCTGCAAACCTGTTTTTCAGGCATCTTCCCAAGAGGCTCCAGATATTCAGGATTAATTTTAACTCTGTGTGCCCATAGGCAGTCTTGCCACCTCATCTTGTTCATATATAGCAGCTACAGTGCAAAATGTGCACTGCTGCATGACTGCAGTGTATTTACAAGTGCTACTAAGGCTCAGGAGAAGCAGTTATGAGTAACATCATGTTGCATGTTTATATGAATTCTATCTCATTCGTAGCTTGATGCAACAAGCACACAATCCCAGTTTTTCACTCTTATTTATGTCCTTTTGCCATCTGCTAGCTATGCCCCCTATCATGCTACCAAACTGGTAGCTATGCTACCAAACTGGTTAAATTACACCTTCTACAGGCAGTGGCAAACTGGTCATTTTGATGTTCTGAAAAAGTCCAGAACGGAAGTCCATCCAACGCTGGTTCTTTAACCTTAAGAATCAGGTGACACTTACCATTCACCATCAGAGCCTGCTAATTCAATTGTTTATTTGATCAGGATAAAACTTTCATATTAGATATAAATTTTTCAGACCCTTTTAGACTTTATGTCCAAAAAGGTGCCTAGCAATAAATCTATTTTACTTTTACTTTACTTATTATAGACGACAGTCCAGTCTCCTGGATAGGTATGCTTTCTCTGCAGCCACTCTGTCAAGTGAATGGCAGAGAGGCAGAATAGTACATTCAGATCACCAGTCTACATCTATAGGAGTTATCCAGATGAACTGGTATTTATAATGGTTATAAAGCTATAATGGTTCCGGGGCCCACGCTCTGGACTCTGAGGGTACCTTGTTTTTCACACACTAGATAAAATGTGAATGCCCTGCAGTGGAATATAGATTTAGTTTTATATTTAATTTGATTACATTAATTTTTAAGTTGAGATTTACAGAAATATTTGAACTGCAGCTGTATAACTGTGTTAAAGGGGACACCATGGTTAAAAAGCATCATATTTGTTGAAAGTGTTTGGAAACCAAATGTTATTGCACATTTGTCATCTGTCTTGTGTTTAGTTTAAGTAATTGGGATTTATGATTGGTTCTGGTCTGTGTGAGTTTTGTATTTAAGTTATTTGTGTTCATATGGTATTTGCTGGTCAACCCTCACACTATCCCTCATGTTCCCGTTCCTCTTGTTTCTTCTATGTAGTTAGGTTTTGAGTGAAGAGGCCGTTGAGCCTCTTTGGTTTTTATTTATCCCCTGTACAGAGTTTTTGTAATAAAATTCCATCATTGGAACCTGCCCCATGCACCTCGCCTCACTCCCTGTGCACGCCTGACGTGACAGCATGTAAGTAATTAGATTTTTGAAAATTTATTTGCAGGTGCTCTTGGAATGTAACCCCCACTAATGTTGGGGGTTTACTATATATATATATATGTGTGTGTGTGTGTGTGTGTGTGTGTGTATACAGCAAGTAAATTAAGAGCATATATTTAGAAATAAAAGTAAATTTATTTCTAAAGGTGCTATCAACATGAAATTCTCACCAGATGTCGGTGACAACCCATCCAATCCTCACATTCAAAGAAATTTCATGTTAATAGTACCTTTACTATATATTTACTTAGAAAATAGGTTATGGGTTCTATACCTACTTTACTTTGTTATAAGTAATACAATAACAAATATTTTGGGATAATTACAGGTGATTCTATGAATTTGCTATGAAAGAAAAGAAATAACTCAAGCTTGTGATAGTGATCCCCAGTCATCCCTAACATCCATAAGCAATCACTTAAGTCTTAACAGGAGATTAAGGTCTCAGCAACTTTTACAACACCCATGAGACTTCAGTTTTGCCTCCCGCGGGTCGTCACCATCTCTTCTCCAGCCCTTCTTCCCAGTGAAGAATTAATGTGTGTTTTCTGCATTTCCTGGTCCGTCTCACTTCCAAACACCAGTCACCTTATCAGCTTTTGGAAAGTGTGGCCAAGTTTTGATGGTGAGCCCCGTTTACTGAAACAAAGGGGACCTAGCTCTCTGATCTTCAGCAGGGTGGACCCCAGACAAGAATTAGATTTCAATCTGACAACGCTCAAGAAAACAAAGAGTACAGAATAAATCGGATGGGAAAACACAGTCCGATGGCCCAACTCCTCTGAGCAATTTCCTGGTTCACAATTGGCTCCAGCACCAGCCCCATGACCCTGGTTAGGATAAGCTCAGGTAATAATGAATGAATTAATCATTATTATAGATGGTGGTAAAGGGAACAACATATGAACATGTGCATCCTAAGTACTGTTGAAGGGATTTAGCATTAATAACGGACGTCTGGTAAAAGTATCCCAGTACCCTGGATTTTGACTAGGGAAATGGTCAATCAAATGGGACATTCAACCAAGTCAGAGGAAAACATTTAACACTTTGCATGTTTTTCAAACTTTTCAAAATAGTTATTCTTTTTAACCTTTACACAGCGACAACACTAGCATAACTCACAGGAAATAGTTTCATTTGATCTCATAAAGAAGATGACGGAATGTAAAATTTCATGTAAAGATGTAATTTTCCATATTGTTTTATTTTTCAAGGTAAACAGCTTGTTATGCTACCCTTGCTGAACTAATTGAAATATCTATTTTTTGCGTGTCCATGCATAAAAAATTCAGAACCACAGGGGCACCATGTGATCTAATGGCTGGCTTATTGGTTGGAATGGTTGGAATAGCTGGGACAAAATGAAATTTCCACAATGTTCCATCCAACCCGGATGTAGTCCATCAGCCAAGGCAGGTTTGTTGTTTCTTTAATTAGTTCTAAACCACATCCAAGTCTGATCCACCTTAACGAAGATCTAGACATGTTTTGGGCAGGTTTGGTGATGTCTGGGTGATTAAATAGAAATGATTTGGGCCATTTGGGTGACTACTGAGTTGTAGTGTTTGTGTGCAATGTTAACCTCACTGTTGCAGCAACACTTGGACATAAAAATATTTTTGCTGATCAACTGGGCAATTTCTAACCCAAACCCTGTGACCAACAGCCCTGTTACCAACCTTCATCAGGGTTTTTCACCAATTTTCCAGAGCTTGCTTCTTTAATGGCTACAAAGCATAACAGCCCTCAGGAAAAAGTAATGCTTGCTACATTTATTTCGTTATTTTTGCTATGTTTGCTATGTTTTAAAAAAGTATTAAAAATTGTCACACTTTTTTCGGTGCTGCCTGATTATCATCTTAGTTCTAGGTTAAGGTTAAGCTTAGTCCATTACATTCAACCAAATGTTCAATAGTGAAAACAAGATGTGCATCTATAAAACATCTGCAGGGTCCACTAACTAGATTCTTTGTTAAGCATTCCACCACAGTGATTATATTACATTGGACATTTTTACCGCAGGTCTCAGGTGGTTATAAGTGCAGGGGGTTATGGGGGCGACAAGTAATTGGCCTGCTTGTCTGTGCACACACACTTTCCTTTATCAGTACTTAACACACATTTGTGCTAGTATGTTTTCATAGCAGTGTAGCCTCAAGTGGAGAATCTGTTTCAACTGGCTACAAAGAGAACTGGCATCTACCTATAAAAACAAATCCATACAAGATCAATACACTGTTTAACCACACGCACACACACACACCCACACACCCACACACACATACACACACTTGCTCCCACACAACTGTGTCTGCTGCAGACTCTCTCATCTCCCCATGGGCTCCCATTAGCCAGGACCTTCAGTCGCCTTCATTTAGAAGCTCACAACATCAAAGCTTTGAAGTGCCTTACTGTTCCACCCCCCCAAAGTCTCCTTCATCCCTCCATCTCACCCCACCACCCAGCCGTCCTCTGTTAACTATTTCTCTGCGGTCGATCCTCCCCAGCAACCTGAAATGCCACTTTCTTCAATCGCCACAGTTGTTTCCTGAGGAGAAAATAGGTTTGCCCAATGCCGGTAAGATCAATGAGGCTTATACCTTACAGACGGCATGTAATGCACCACAGCTTTCTCAAAGGACAAGGCAGCACTAATCAGGTGCTAATGCAATGCTCTCCTCAGGTATTTAAGAAGAGAAAAAGTACAGACTCATTCTGCCTAAAGTGGACAATTTGTCTCCCCAAACTTTGAGACAGTCAGCTAATGTGTTGGTTACCTAAAATATGGCACTGACCACAAGTGGACCACGAAACACCCTCTGGTGCTCTGTGGGCCTACATTCGAAGGAGGAGGCATTTTGTTTGACTTTTCAAAAATAAAAAACTCAATAGAAGAATAAAGGCTTTTAAACTATAAATACACAAACAAACAATCAAACAAACCAACTAATCAAACGTCATCAGTCTGAGACAAGCGGCCAGCTAAAGATGGAAGATGAAAAAAAAACAGAAAAACAGAAAAAACTCAAACTTGCCCACAAGACTATTAAATATGGATTTGCAAAAAAGGGAAGAGAGGTAGCAAAGCTAATCCCAAAGCCCAGTGAGTGGATTGCGTTTTGATTCCATCAAGTGAGGCATTAAAATCCTCAAAATGAGATATGTGAGAGTCAGTGGACTAATTTCAACCAAAACAGCTCCAAAAGCACACACTTCTTTCCATAATATCACAGACCAAGTGTGCCCTAAAGCTTTGGTTTCTGTGCTTGGAGTGAAATGGATTATCTGTGCCCAATGTACTTCTATTTTCCCCATTTCTCAGCTTCAAAATGACATTCTGGTAGTTTGATAAAAAAATGTGCTATGTTCTATGTTGTTTAACACATGCAGCCATCAAATAAAAGCTGAAACTCAAATCAAATCTTTTTTCTCATATTAATCTTTTGATCATACACACAAATGTCTTCGATGCTCAAAGAAAGAATAGCTGGGTGCCTTAGTGTTCGAATACTTTTGGAGGGGACTGTACATTGTTAAATATATGTGAGGCACAGTGTGGTGACATTTTAGATGCTTTTAGATGTCTATGGAGTCCAATCCAGTCTTCCATTGATAATACAGCTGAACAGGTAAGGCAAGGTGGTGGATACTGACTGATTATTTTAGGCAATATCTGTTCTGTTAAAACATGCAGAGATTAGCAGATCCCTACAATGAATGCCTTTAATAGTAAAAGTGACACTTTAAAATATTTTTTTACCTTAAATTTTCAAGACCTCTTAAGACCTATTAAGGATCTGCAGAAAAAAACCTAGTCATATTTATCAATCCTTTATTAAATAATCATAATAACAATAATCATCATAAAAAGCACATTTTTGTTCTGTACAAAGCCTCCAGAGATTCACTGGAAGTCTTACCAGTACTGTTATTCTCAAGTCTTTTTTTGAGTGTTTTCAGACAGACGGAAGCTCCAGAGCAGTCTTTTATAGCGCCAGAGCAGAGGCTGGAGCAGAACTGCTCCAAGGCACTTGGAAAAGTCCCCCAGTCCAGTGACTCCTCTTTCAGAGTGAGTGTATGTGTGTGTATGTGTGCGCATGGGAGCACAACGGGTCCATTTCCCCCACAGCAGTACAAGCTATCACACTAACACTTTTCTATCAGTGCCTCAAGAATGCATGTTCCTCTTGGTGAGCATTCTCATAATTCCACTTGGTGTTCTCCTGTATTTTTTCTTTGCAAAGGTGTAGCAATTGCAATGTATTTCCATGTCAGTAGTGTTTGTGTGTGTTTCCCACATGTGTGTGAGATGTGAGTTTCCATGCTTGTCAAAACATAAGATCCATCTGAGGGGATTATGAAAAGATTTACTATGTATGATTTGCTCTTTTTTATTTCATCTGGTCTTTGAAAAACCAAAAGGAGGCTGACATGATATCCAACCTGATTTATCACTGAACCTGTTTTCTGTTAACCTTCAGCCTTCAAAAAAAAGTTTGAAAGAGGAAAAAATGGGCTGAGACAGGAAAGAACAAGCAGATGAAGTGTGCTTGACCTTGGTCAATCAAAGCACCAGTAGTGGGGTTCCTCAAGGCTATATGTTAGGACCATCATTGATTTAAACATAAAAATCTGTAAGTTCTGAGCCTTTTTCCTTAGGACAATTCAGTATGGTCTCGAATGATCACCAGGCCTATTTTTGAAAAATAAATTAATGTCTGGCCATTAGAATAAATCAGTTGCACTTTAAAACCCATTGCGTCCCATTTACAGCAATCCATAGGTTGCACTGACAAAATTCCCTGTTGTTTCACACAAGAATAATGTGGTCCCTAGTCTCCTAACATACACAGCCTCAAACACCAATGCCTCAAACTAAATCTACCAAATCTCTTTCATCTATATCAGAAGAAGGTTCTTTTTTCGTGCCTTCTGATTCCATAGTTTAAAATCAAATCTAAACACGAAACAATATCACTAAACAAGCAAAGGGTTGTAAAGAGCCAAAAAGTTTGAAGTGTAAGGTCAGTCTTGGCCATTGATAGCCTCAAAAGCATAGATCAGCATTAAGGCATCACATGTCTGGGCCTGTGGAAAAAAAAAAAACCTCACCACAGGGTGACCACAACATCAGCCACAGGCTGCAAAAGATCTACAACTGTGGAAGATGAGAGTACTTCAAAGTCTAGCCACTCAATTCTGATGTATATCTCCCATTTAAAAATCTAAGCTTTATCTAGATATACATTCCTTTTTTGGAAATAGGCAAAACATTGATATGTATTGATATCTGTTTTTGAGGCTATGCCTGGGACATTTTTTACTTCTGATCTCTCAAAGCAGCTTCCAATATTCCATCTTTGATGCAATTCAATCAGAAAATCCAGGAAAGCACAATCGGAGCTGAGCAGTGAAGCTTAGTGGAAAGGATGGGCTCCTGCAGTCACTCCATTCAGCAGCTGAGTGTTCCCATGCCAAAAGAGACATGCATACCAAGCTCGTTTCTCTTCAGAGAGTCCAATAGGGCCGCTCCACGGTTCAAATTCACCATGTCCGAACAACATCAACTGGTGGCCTTCAAGCTTCTGAGCAGCAGCGCTGTTGATTGAGCTTCACTTTATGCTTGATGCCATCATAGAGCTCAAAGTTGTAGTTCTCCAAGGTGGTGGAAGAGCGAGAGGTCAAGCCTCCATAGGAGCAGGTGCAGTACAGCAGCAGGCCAGCACAAACAGCACCCAGGAGGACACCCAGAGAGCTCATCACGATGATGGTCAGCAGAATGGGGTCCAGTGTGTATAGCCAGGAACTCTCCTTGTCTGGCACCCGTGTCACTGGAAGCTCTGAGGACGGCTCCGCAGTGCTGAATTCGGGAAACTGAAAACCTGGAACAAAAGTGAAACAGAGGCGCCATTACTAGAAAGCCACAGTCAGTGTTCTAGAATAATGAAGTCCAGGCCTGAGAAGCTCCAACATATCTGAATTGGGGAGTAACGGAATACATGTACCGGTGTTATGTAATTAGAATACAAATTATGAGTAACTGTATTCCGTTACAGTTACCGTTAAAATAGGTGATAATCAGATTACAGTTACTTTGTTGAAATAAATGGATTACACGGCGGTATTTTCCTGTTCCATGTTAGCCTTTCAAACCGAAGCTGTCGCCGCAGACAGGTTTTGTCAGTACATATGTTTTAAATTACCGTAACTCTTGAGCCATTTGAACAATATAAAAATTTCCAACGGTTTCTGAAAGCAGAGAAGATGCGCTTTTTAGTGATATTAGTGTCATTACGGTCATTTTATGGATCTTTTCATACAAGGGGGCTTTCACCAGGCTGTAGCTGGCCAGGGAAGCATTTTTTGGGCTTACTTTCCTGGATGATTAGGCCTGGTTCTCCTCATGCCACTCACCCGAATTTGGGCTTCGTCATTTTTATGGAAGTTTTCAGAAGAGGGGGCTTTCACCAAGAACCAGGGCCATCAACCATGATGAGTGATCTGACAAAAAAGTGCTTCTAGGTCGACTGCAGCCTGCCCAAAGCCCCCAGTTACACATTGGACCCGGGGCAGCACAACAGACAGGGGCGGACTGGCAATCTGTACGTTCTGTATATTTCCTCAATGAGAAGTTAATGTAATAAAATTTTGGATTATCTATGTACGCACGCCAAAAGTTTGGGCCCACCTTCAGATTAATTTTTTTTTTCAAAATATTATGAGAAAACTTTAGAAATACTTTAAACAAATGTATGTCTATAGTAACACAATATTTAGCCACAAAGGCTCAAATTATTGGTTTGGAAGAGACATATCAGGTCTGTCTTTTCCACTGACATTCACTTTGTATAGGATCATGAAAAAACAAAAGTATCTTTTTTTAAACCCTCCTGGTTAACATATCTTTGGACAAAATGTAATTCTTCAATAGTATAATGATTCCAAGCATCTTCAAACTTGGGCTAAAATGATATCAAACCAAAGAAAAGCCGTAATATTTGAGAATGTCCTCCTCAGTTTCTAGATCTTTCCCCATTGAGCTGCAGGGACGTGTTGGACGAACAAGTTCGAAGTGAATGTCCAGGAAATTAGAGAGTTTGCAGGCTTGAAAATGTGCTAGGAGGGTTTGGACACAAGTTGTTTCCAAAAATTGATGGACAGAATGTGATAAATCTGTGCGTATTTTGATGAAACTCATCTGTCGCATCCATTAAATTGCACATATACTGTATATTGTACACCTCAAAATCAGGCAGATACATTTGTTTGACTAATGATTTTATGTAATACATCTTTGAAAGAGCTGCCTGTTTTCTGGCCTGTAGTGTGTATGTATATGTAGAGAAAGAGAGAGAGAGAGAGAGAGAGTGAAAGTAAGAGACTTACAGACTTTCATTTACCTACAAACACAGTGATCTGTAAGCACCAATGAAAAGATTCAGTCTTTAGCCTCTTCACATATTCAGAACATACCTTTATATCTATATCCTGCTCAGTGGCGTGCATTTAAATGATCCTGTAGATCAGAAAGTTTTTTCTGTAAATGTCAAGCCGAGTGAGAAAGAGAACAAGAACTGCTCGGGCTTAGAGCAACAAGGGATATGTCCTATCTGAGTCACTCTAAAAGAACACAGGGTGATTCTTAAGCTGAACCCTTCATGCTGAAAAAGCAGCTCAGTGCTGTTGTTGCATTTATTGATATAAATGCATGATATAGCAGAGCCATCAGTCTGGCTCTGTACTTTACACTTCTGTCACCTCATGTTATATTAATCTGTTCAAAGATTTCCCGATTTTCTGATTTCTCCACACTAAGCTGGATTTCTCCATTTAGCAAGATAACAGAAGACTGAAGTTACACCTAAAGACAAGAAAAGAGTTGAGAGACATTTCTATTAGACAATCCACAATTTTGGGTTTAAGTAAATGCTTCCACAGCAACTATGGTGGCAAAACTACTGTAACCAAAGTACACGGATATGTAAATTTGTTTTGTGACATTTCTCATTTCCAATGTGTGAAAGTCACAAGCAAGTCCCAAGTTACCATGGTGAAAACAAAGCGAGCCCCAAGTTACCATGGTGGAAACAAAACAGGTCCCAAGTTACCATGGTGAAAACCAAGCAAGTCCCAAGTTACCATGGTGAAAACCAAGCAAGTCCCAAGTTACCATGGTGAAAACCAAGCAAGTCCCAAGTTACCAT
>JBBPCY010000082.1:27879350-27908776 GCA_037974405.1 Brachyalestes nurse | reverse complement strand
GGGATTCTTTTGTTTTTTGCTTTATTGTAGGTGTTTGATACTGTGTAAAAATCTTTAAAATAAATGTGTTTTGCTGCTGAACCTCTGGTGGGGTTGTTTTATTGAAGATGTTAACTTTGAAAAAACGGAAATTGTAAAATAACAGTACTTCTCAACTGAACTTGCAGTGCTGTCAATTTATTGATGTTTTGTTGCAATAATTTAGGAGAAATCTGTAAAATAACAGACTATTTGGGGAACTGCCCTTTTAATTAAGGTTTTTGGATCATAATAACAAGGGGGGAAAACTGTAAAATAACAGAATTTTCCTGGAAAAGCTTATCAGGTAGGTTCTGTTAATATAATGCTTTTTCACTTCATTTAAAATAAATATTTTTACTTTAAATGTATGGTTTTTGTTTGACCATTTTTTTACAATTCTTTTGTTCACAATGTAGTGCTACAGAAACTTCCAGCCCTATTTCTCCCTATCCTGCTGCCTCCACCTCGACCAACACCTCTCCTAGATACACTACAACCACGTTCACCACTGCCACACACATTCCCATTGGACACCATTAAACAGTTGTTTGTGCTTCGTGAACACTATCTGCTCGCATGGCGGCACCGCAAGTTGTACGGAGATGCTGCTCACCCAACTGATCTATCAAGTGCCTGGAGTTCAATTAGGGCTTATTTTAACAGCGGGGGCGTCATTATCCCGCTGAGGGGGTGATGCCCTCTTATGCCCCTCTGTGGCACCAGGCCTGACCCAATTAGATTATTGGAAAACTATTATTATAATTATTAGGCCATTAGGCCTAGTAGTAGTTCAAGTAGGAGTAGTATTAGTAGTAAGTGTAGTAGTAAGTAGTACGTAGTAAGTAGTAATCTTGCACATATTTTTTTCTGCCCCCCAAATGAGTTAATTATTTTCTATTGTGCATTGTTTGAATGCTAAATAAATATTTTCAGAATTTTTTATATATATATGCAGTGCAGTTAACAGCAGGACCACCACATACAACACTGGCAGTGTTGGGGAGTACACGTAAGGCCGGAACATAATTAGAATACAAATTATGAGTAACTGTATTCGTTACAGTTACCGTTAAAATAGGTGATAATCAGAATACAGTTACTTTGTTGAAATAAATGGATCACATGGCGGTATTTTCCTGTTCCATGTTAGCCTTTAAATCGCCTTTTAAACTGAAGATGTCTCCGCAGACAGGTTTTTCAAATTTTTCTTAAATTATCGTAACTCTTGAACCCTTCGCGCAACCTAAAAAAATTCAACAGTTTCTGAAAGCAGAGAAGCTGAGCTTTTTAGTGATATGAGTGTCATTACAGCAGTCATTTTTATGCATCTTTTCATAGGAGGGGGCTTTCACCACGCTGTACCCAGGGAAGCATTTTTCAGATTTACTCGCCTGGAGGATTAGGCCTGGTTCTCCTCATGCCACTCACCCGAATTTGGACTTAGTCATTTTTATGGAAGTTTTCAGAAGAGGGAGCTTTCACCAAGAACCAGGCCCCTCAACCATGATGAGTGAGCTGAAAAAAGTGCTTTTAGGTCAGCTACAGCCTGCCCAAAGCCCCCTTGTATGTAAGGGTTTAATGTTGGTAGCGTCAGTTACACAATGGACCCGGAGCCAGCACAACAGACAGGAGAGGACTGGCAATCTGTACGTTCTGGAAAAGTCGGCCCGAGATGCGCATGACACTGCTCCCTGCCCTCGGAACCACAGGCGTCAGCCTGAGATGCGCATAACACTACCTGCCATCGGCCTGAATTTCTCCGCCAAGATGTGGCCTAGATGCGCATACCAAACAAACTCCCTCCCACGCCCCCGAAATACGGCCGTGATGCAGATCTATTCACCTATTGCTCATCTACAGTAAATATATTGTCTGTTCAGGGAGATTTGGGATTAACAGCCAATTGGTCGAGAAAAACAAACAAGAATGCGCAGGATGTAATTGCTACATTCATGTTTTTTGTAAAAAGCATGACAATATATTAAGTAATCCAAAGTAATCAGAATAAGTTACTCACATTGAGTAACTTAACTGAATATTTTAGGGCATGTATTCTGTAATCTGTAGTGGAATACATTTTAAAAGTAACCTTCCCAACACTGCTGATTATTAAGCTCTATATTATATTATTATTTCTTTTTAATATTAAAAACAACAAACCAAATAATTATGTAGAAATAGAAGGCATTGTGAAAGCTTCACCGCTACAGCTTTCACAGTCATCTTAGACTCTGTTCATAATGCTGAAATTTATTTCATTGAAAACACTGATTCCAATCTTTTGAATGGAGCATTATTTCAGACAGATATTGTAAAGATCAACTAACAACTCTAAAATATATCAACCCTACAACGTATCTTTTAGACCTATTCATGAGAGATGCATGCTGGGTGTAAAGGCAGAATTGCCCCCAAGGAAGTGAATTGATCTTTTTTTTTCATATGTGAACACGCCACAGCCCACAGTGTGAACAGCAAGAAATTCTTTCTCTGCATTTTACCCATTCACCAAGTAAAACAATGGGCAGCCAGGAACACAATGCCCGGGGAGCAGCATGTGGGGATGGTACCTTGCTCAAGGTACCCTCAGATGTGCCACTAGCGGTCCTGGGATTCGAACCACTTTCTGACCTACAGCTGTCATCTCAGAAAACTCATTTTCCACTGGTGGAATAGTAAATAAAATGGCTATATTTGTCCTGTAGTGATATATGGTTCCATTCACCACCACTGTAAAGATATTAGTCAATAAAGAAAGGTTTCTCTTCATTGAACCATGTCTCATCACTCTGAATGTCTTTGTTTACATCTCAACCACAGGATTATGCCAATATATCTGTGGAGGTTAACAGCGTGAATTAGGTTCACTGCTAATTACTGAGGTAGAGGTTAACATTACTGGTTAGCAGAGGCGGACAAAGTACCTAACTTCATTACTTAAGTGAAAGTACCGACACCACAAGTCAAATGTTACTCCAGTACAAGTTAAAGTCATACAGTCAGATTTCACTTAAGTACTGAAGTAATTGCTTCCAAAAACACTTAACTATTAAAAGTACATATTTCACTGCATTGTTGATTTATTGCCACCACACATACAAAACCTAATGCATCTAACTTGATTGTAGATGATGTAGCATAAGGAATAAGGTAGGATGTTACAGAATGAAACACAAGTCTTTTTGTATTAATTGTACACTACACACATACACAAAAGGTATGTGTATGTACTCTATATTTGAACGAAGTTGACAACTGAACCGCTGTAAATGCAGCTGGAATGGAAAAAATTTACACATCTAACCAACTTTACATCACAGGTCCATAACAGTGGGGGAGAGGAATGAGTGAAATGTTCTCAGAAATTATTTCGTAGCCCATGTGTACACAATAAAATGTTTGTATTTTTTGAGTCTTTTTGTGTTATACTTGCAGTATGGCCACGCACTGCCATATCATGTGAATCAGGAACAGTGAATGTGGTGTCTCCCTGTGTGTCTATGCGTTTGGGGACCAAAGGAGCCGGATTTTCTTAGTGATCTGATCCAAATGATCCGACTCATTAAGAAGAGCCGAAATTTCCATAACTAATCACGTGATAGTGTAGTACGAGCGGCAGGTTTGGGTTGAGCGTATCTGCACGTTATAAGATCTCACTTTTCTCGTACTTTATTCTTGTTGTGAGGGGCGATCGCTATTGGCAACTGAAATGAAAAAACTAGTCGCAAAATAAATAATCTAGTCGCATTGGCGACCATTTTAGTCGCCATCTGGAGCCCTGCTTAAGCAGAAGCTGGTTCTCAAAGTTGTGTTAGCTAACTGCTGCCCGTCTGGCAGTGTAGTGTTACAGTGTACAGATGGAGATGGTAACACTACTGGTGATTTCTGATAGGCTGTCATCTGCTAAAAAACAATCACGTTTTAGAAAAGTGAGACAGTAACACGCACTTTCAGAACTGAAAGTAACGAGTAACAAGAACCTTAACAGAAATGTAGTGAAGTGAAAAGTACAGTTTTGACTTTCAAATGTAGTGAAGTGAAAGTTATGTCTCCAAAAAAAAAAATTTGATCAGACGCTTTTTATCCAAAGCTTCCATTCTCTAACTACAGGGGACAGTCTCCTTGGAGCAACTTGGGATTAAGATTCTTGCTCAGGAACCCAGTGGTGGTATGCTGAAGGTAGGATTTGAACCCATGACCTCTTGGTACAGAAGCAAGTATCCTTCCAGCTAGGCCACACCACCCCACCCCAGTACTCAAGTAAATATACTTCGTTACTGTCCACCTCTGCTGGTTAGCTACATTAGCCTACATTAGCTTATGTAGTGCACAAACAAAGCACACCTGTACACAATGTAAACAGTGGAGACTTAGCTTCAGCCTTAGCAAAAACCTTTGTATGGTGCAGGTTAAAGCAGGAATGGTCCATTTTGTGGAGGCTCTTCTGTGGCATTAATTAATTCTGACAACGATGTAATGCTTTTCAAAACATGTTCCACTGAACGTTTGCTGTATTTTTATAACATGCTTTTTTCTACCCACTTAGCGACAGCAGATGAATCTCAGGTGATTGACAACAGGGGAGGAGGGTGCGAGGGCCAGAGAGAGAGACTTAATTATGTTTCATTAGGGTGAAGGAAAAAAACGAGAGATGTCGATAGAGAGAGACAGAAAGGAAAGAGGCGAGAGGGAGAGCGGAGAGAGGACTGACAATACATATAGATGAACAGATTTGGAGCCAGTAATTAACTTGTCCCTGTCTTTATTTTTTTAAAGACACAAAACAAAGATGTCTCTATGGACGTGATGGATGGCAAATGTGTGATAGGAGGATGGAGAGGGAGCAATGGGCTGATAAGAGCGACATCTCAGTTCTTGTGAAGGCCTACATAAGTGTGTGGACAATGAGCAGACACACACACACACACACACACAAACACACACACATACACAAATGCATGCACTACATTACTGGATTGTAAGTTTGTGCCTAGGTGTAGACTGTCAGGGCAAAATCCTCATATTCCTTTACAAGCAGTTTGCATAGAAAGTAAACTACACTGACGAAAGTCAAGATTATATTAACATAGTTATTGTTATATATTAGTAGTTTTAGGTAAAAGAGTTATTTCCAAGACTGTATGGCTGTGTATGTATATATAATAGAGTGGCATATTCTATATAGCAGCATATTCTTCATAGCAGTATAAAGTGTTTAAGCAGCTGGGTTCAGCCTGAGACAAACTATGAAAATGTGTGGCATTAATAATTTATTGTGTTAATTTAAACAATGTAATAAAAGTGTTAATTTTGACAGCTCTTATATAAATTAATGCATGTAGCTGTATGTAAAAGTGTGGGTGCTTTAGTTAAATGACATTTTGTCAAAACATCACCAAGAACACACAGTGTAAAACTTGGCACTAACGTACCTGTATCTATTTGGTCTCTGCTGTTGAGGAGACGGCTACCTCTAGGGTCCATTCGTTTAACTGTGGAGGGAGAAACGACTCCTTGAATTAAAGAATTGTCACATGTACAATGAATTCTGAGAGTAATCCATAAGTATTACTATGGATACATAAAGAAGAGTTACTCATAAAGAAGAGTTACACATACACACGTGACTACATAAAGATCATTGTCGATAAGTACACTTGTATTTAGAAAAATAACATTTTATTATCATATTTGAAAAGCACATATCCAGTTCATCAAGCAAAAAATAATCTGTTCACATTTGCTTTTTAAACAGCACATTATTTTTTTAAGATTGAGGTATAGCATGGCCACAGTTATTGGGTACATTCATACAAAGTTGGCTCATTCCCCATGTCATCATCATCATCATCATCATCATCATCATCTTAAACATGAATCTGAATACATCGCCATGGGAACCACCTACACAAGCTGTGTGGTGTAACAAAAAAGCCCAACACATCAAGCATCGTTAGGTGGATTTAAAGGTAACATTACTGCCATTGTCTGTGATGTGTCTGAACCGGAGCCTTCTGAGTCCAAAACGAAATAAGGCAGAGAAATTGAGGCGAAAGCCCGTGAAGGTGTGGGCCGACTGGCTCCATTGTCAGCGATCTGTTCTACACGGTTGAGATAAAGAGTTGACGCCTCCGAGAATGCGCCCACTTTGCCTGTTCGACAAGCCCTGAGATGCCCGTGTCCAAAGGCAAAACATGAGTCATTCTGCATCTTGGAAATAACAGCAGGAGTTTGATCTAAGGCTCCATCAGTACAGCATTTGGCTAGGAAAATCAGTCGATGTATTCACCTTTCAGGACCACCAGTCATATCAGCCGCTAAATCACAATTTAAATAAAGCTCTTGGATTAAAACCTACATATGTAGCCTAATATTAGTACTCGAGCTTATTTTCAACATTGGCTGAGCCCTAATTTGATCATTAAACCCAAAGTGAGGAGGGTAAAAAAGTGGGGGAGAGCTTTCCTGGTGAGGTCTTTTGGGGCTCCATTTTTGGCACCAAGTCTTGAACTGAGCCTGACAAAAATCAGCCAGCATAATCGAATTTACCAAATGCCCGTTCATACCAGTCAAGCACTCTTTACCATTTTATCAGTTATCGGACGTTTCAGCACCTTAAAAATACTGGTATCGGTGACAATTTTTTATATCAGTTGAGCCCTGGTTTTCTATCTGTACAAGGGAGGGGTGTGAAAAAGGGGAAATGTGTCACTTTTTGAAACTTTTCCCCAGTGAGGCCATCTGGGGAGAAGAGAAAAAGATGGCCTGCTTGGCATTGCGCTGTTCTGGGCGATAAGTAGCTGCATGTCCCTGGAGAAAGCTTTCGCTCATTAATGTGGTCTCTGGGGAAGAGCGAGATGGAGGGGTGGGGGAGAACACTTCTAGCACCTTAAATAAATGCTATCTCGTCCATTAACTAATTAAAAATATTGAGAGCTTGGAAAAAATGTGTGGGAGGAGGAAGGGGTATTGGAGAGAGAGATGGAGAGAGAGACAGATTGGTTGATTTAAAAGCACATTGCAAGCCAGTGCCAAAACATCTCTTACCGCCTCTCTGTATACTGGAAATGGCACTAAAAAGCCCACAAAGTGTCAAAGGTCTCTCTCTCTTTCTCTCTCACTCTCTTCTCCCACCTCCTCTCTTCTCCCCCTCATGACAACTTGTTTCTATAGCAACACCCAACAGGTGATGATTAAAGGTTTAGGCTTAGTTTGGAGTCTAAACCCTGTCATCAGGGCTTAGCTTTATAGACCATGTGCCCACAGTTTGTAAGCCTAACACAGTAATTTATCCATATTTATCATAATGCTAATGCTGAAATACCTGAGACAACAAAAATATATACACTCATTCTCCATTTTATCAGCACCACTGACCATATAGGAGCACTTTGTAGTTTACAAACTATTACATTCATCAATAGTCAGGACCACCACAGGACCTGCTATTATTTGGGGATGTTAATATCATAAAATAGACGATGAGTGTAAATACTAGATAGTGAAGTGACATATTTTTGCGCGTACATATATATATATATATATATATATATATATAGTGTGTGTATGTGTGTACAGGTCACTTCAGCACCTTGTATCTTAACTACCTTTCATAATGTTCAGAATCTTCATAACTAACAGGAAATTTAGAAAACTAAGACAGGTACATGCTATGATATGTGTAAATTTGAACACGCTTGGGCAAATTTGATCTTTTTTTAAGTTTTGAGATCCCCTACAGGAAACAAACTTAAATATGGCATTTTTCCTGCTTCCTTTTTTAGTGAACAATTTGGAAAAAAAAAACATTAATTGTGAATTACAATGTGTGTAAAGTGTGTAAAGATGTGCACTGATCAACAATACACATCATTTAAGCAGGAGCGCACACTTTTACAATGCTGTCAATAATATATTGACACCAGCAAAAGAAATGAAGTGGAACCAGTCGCCGCATGTGCCGGATACTTGTCTGATTTTCAGAATCAATGTGCTCTAATGCAAAAGTAATATGATTAATTAGTTCAAATGTGTCCGAGAATGGCGGAGCATATGGAGCCACCCAGCACTGTTCACTGCTCTAGGAGACCTGGAAGCCCTACGGCACAGGAAAATGGCTACCAGCTGTCGGGAGTCCACAGACCTTGTTCTTTCGCCGACGCTCTCTCCGTCCTCATTAGGCCAAGGTGGTTAAGGGAAGCAGCTGTCTTTGTTTACACGGCTTGTTTTCAGGGCCTGCGCGCTGACAGTCGTTTGGTTGGAATAACGCACGCCTACATGCTCCTGGCTCACAGTGGAGCGGGCCTACGCAGTTATTTTTGAGGGGGATTTCTGTGGTAACGAATGTGAGGAACAAAGGCAGCACCCTGGCGATATCATTAAAGGAAACAAGCAGGAGGTTTTCTCTTTATATCTCTTAGGCATAACGTTGGGCCACCGTTCATTGTGTCTCACTTTGATGGAAACTTGGTTACAATGGACCATGTCAAATGTGATTTTTGCCCAATTTCCACTCTGCTCTCCTCCTGATCGATTTGAATTCTGCTTTTGCTGGGCTTGTACACAAATCAAATTTTAGGCTACTTTCATACACTAGACCTCTTAATGCATGTCCACAGGGCTTGTACCCATTTTCAAATGCCCCACCCATGCCACAAAATGTTCATATAGTCTCCCCAAGAGTCACTACCCATTTTAACGTGGTCTATTCCCTTCTTTGGTTAAATAATACAAAGGGGAAATCATAAAAATCATCAAGATCCCTTCTAAAGCACAAATCCAATTCAACCACTGCGATTTTACCCATTACTGCAATTTTCCCCTTGTTTTATACCACATTTATACAGCGCCATTCAGACCAATGACAGCTTGAAGACAGTCCTGATCTCTTGATCCATCCCATTATCTGCTCTGGGAATCTACCTCTGATTTGGGACTGGTTTAGGAGACGACTCGCCATCTCAGGCACAGCCAAAGATTAGTTAAGTATCAAAGTCACTTCAGTCCTGGATCAGGGATTAAGGTCATTGTGTTCATCTTCACTGAGCTCCTGATGGTTCTGCAGCTGGGGGACTTTCACCATGGCATTCATCATAAGCCCACAGTGAGAGCCAGGAACAAGTGAGCATAAGCTGAGCGGACGCACTGCAGTAAACAGGCTGGAAGCTCTGGCCAAACAGACCTGTGGTGTCTCAGTGTACTGCAAGTGATGGAGCACAGAAAAAATGATGAAAGAAAATCAGCGTAGAGCAGAACATCAAGATGCTGATTCCATTCTGTTCTTGCTTGGGTGTAGGTCCAAATCCATTGTCAGCTGGTAGTGAGAAGGTACTAGCAGGTACAGTTCTTGCTTGTGGTATCCCTTCCACTAAACCAACTCTTCAGGCCTTCAGACCTCTGTCAAGAAATATCTTTCAATCACTCTTAGTCCCTGCCTCTCACCAGTAGGAGTTTCCATCCCCCTTCTCCACCCAAACAGTTAACTTAGGACCTGCCCCTGACCTGGGCACAGCACCATTTGGGTAGTGAGCACTGTGGGGGCTGTAGTAGGCCATGGTGGGTCGGCTTCTCTTGGCTGTCAGGCGGCGGCAGCCAATAGCCATGACAATGGCAATAACCAGGAACAAGATGGCACCTCCGCCAGCCATGAAGTAATACCAGTTGGGGGAAATAGGTGGCACTGACAGCGTATCTACAGTTGGCTCACTCCTGCCTGGTATGGCTCCCCCTGGTGGAGAGATATATACAAAATGTGATAACACCCCACATTACTGCTGAGGCTCATTGTGCAAACATAGCAGAGCAGAAAGCACTCTGTCACTGTAGTTACTGTATTGAAAGTTCCATTAGCAGTACACTAAACATCCTTGGCATGAGCTGAGGAGGTAGGATTAATATTCTTTTAGCTGCTGCACTTTTACCTTGACTTCAATTCAGTACATACAGTGAAAGAAAGGATCACAACATACAGCAGAGTAATGTAAAGTGATACCAAGAAGCCACTGATTTAGGGGGCCAAGCACACCCTATCCCAAGTGCACCCCACCATGCTAGTCCTGAGGAGCATGCATGTACATAATCACATGACTCTGGTCACTTCCTGAGTCTAGGCTGCTGTCTGTAGTGTACTGCAGCACTTTGAAACATTTCTCCCAAGTTACATTAGGATTCAAGCAAGCTAGGACAGCATGTTATGAATCCTCTCTGATTCTGTATGTATTAGACCACTATGCTATTTATTTAGGGTGTAACGATTTGGGTCATTTGAAAACAATTACATTCAAATTTGAATACAGCTAATCAAATTTGAAACAAAACTATAAATGCCCCTAGTCTTTTTCAAATGTCATCTTTCATGAAAACCACCTCCACAGAATCAAAACTAGACATCTGTGTGCCTCCTATCTAAGTAAGGTGTGTAGAGGAGGGGATGGGGTGGGGTGGGAGGCTTATGCTCTGCATACACCCATGCTCAAATGAGTGAGCCTTTTTAGTTATTTATTATTTGTGGGTTTACTATGTTGGAGGGCCACACCAAAATGACGGGAAATGTTCAGTTAGACTATTTTATTTGTCCCAGTCAAAAACTGTGCAGTATTTATTCAAAAACTTGTTCTCAGGAATCTTGTAATCAAAATCTTGTCCTCAGAATTAAAAATAATAGAAAAAATGTTTATCGTTACACCCCTGCCTTCTAATGTTTGCACTTTCTTTTTCTAGATGCTGAACATTATAGCATTTATCAAATGACTATAAATGCAAACATAACTGTCCGACTGAGTACTTAGCTGGCAATTGCACCTTTTAATGATGAGCTCTCCAGGACTACTTGGAGGGCAATACATCTAGATGGGCTGTGACAGTGTTTTAATTTTCTTATCATTCAGGGGGTTATTTAGGGCTGCATTCAAAACAAAGGGGTCTGAAAAGCCAAGCAGAGGCACATGCATTTTTCCTTTCATTCAAGCTTGACATTTTTTCACAATGCAAACAAAAAAATGCTGTCTTTTTCATATTGTCTTTGTCACCTTTAATGACAGAGGTTTTATTACTATCATTAAGAGAATGTCAGCACTGTAAGGTGTTACATTCTAGGGGAAATACTGATACTAGTAAACAGGCATGAACTATGCCTTTGTAGGATGTTGCCTACCCCTACTAAACAGATACAACGTGGATTACGGTAATGAATTAGCATTCTAGTCCCTAGTACTAGCTGGGTTTACCAAATCATCTTATCACAGAAATGTGCATGAACTGAAACATGGAATCCAACTGACCACCAGCCCAACTTGGTACATCCAACAAAGCCTCAAGGAGCCCTTGTTAACCATCATAGCCATAACCATCATATAGGCACAATCACATTTTTTTCTTCTTGCCTCATCTGCTAAAAAGAGCGCTCAATACAGGAGAGGGAGAAAAAACCCCCAAAAAAGAACATAGGCGGCAAGCGCTGTGTCTCTGACGCAATCCTTCCGAGCAGAACAGAGTGCTGGGAGACATCTTGTGATGCTATATTCAGTCATGAAGAAGGACTGTCACTCATTAAAGAGATGCCTGCTAGTAGACAGAGGAAACTAGCTGTGCTAGGCTGGAAGCAGTGCTAAGCATGTCTAGGGTGATGCAGGTTGGTTACCAAAAACCTTCAAGAGCAAACACGGAGCCCTTTTTTGTTCAGATAAAAATATAACTGTCTCAGGAAGTAGTGGGTTCCAGAGGCTGGTTACATTTATGGCATTTAGCAGACACTTTTATCCAAAGCAACTTCCATTCCCCTACTACAGGGGGCAGTCTCCCTGAAGCAACCTGGGTTTAAGGTTCTTGCTCAGTAACCCAGTGGGTATGCTGAAGGTAGGATTCGAACCCATGACCTCTTGGTCCAGAGGCCAGTACACTACACACTAGGCCACCAACACCACCTGGTTAAACAAGCATTACCATCTCCATGTTGACTGTTTTTTTAGGTACACTAACCTTGTAGCTGCACCCATTCACCTACAATACAGGGACACTTATACATGTCGGTTTACAGTTACAAACTAAACAGATATTACTTAGGGGTTGGACAATTCTCAGCACTGCACTGTTGGTGACATGATGTATCAATTGCATCAAATACAGAATTTCTGGGTTTTGTACACACTATATACTATGGCATTATAACTTAATAATTATTTACCTGATTAATTGAGAAATCAAATTTTACTTTATAAAAAAAACTTGGCTTAATTGAAAAATATTTCTTCTCACACAAGTTTCAGCAGAAAAGATCAACATATAAAACATTTGAAAACTGTAACAGGCATTCAGGAGGCAATTTTTTTTCTCTGAATTTGTCTGTGTTTAACAGTAAACCATACATCTGATTATTATTTAGTACACTGTGTTGTTGTAACAACTATAAACAACTATAAACATGTTGGTTTCCTCTCTTTCACAAAAAATGTGCCAATAGTACTCCCTTTTCATGACTATGCGGCCTAGCATTTCATATTAGATATTTTTTATCATTAGTTTTAAACAAGGAATCGTGAAACTTACGATGGTGTACACTAACTGGTAACAGATAGGCTATGGTCTGTAACTGTAAACCTACTAAAAGCACCCATATGGTAGGTGTATCAGATAAAATGGCCAAATGGTGTAGCTCCATAAATCCATACCTTAGCCATCTCTGTGTATACATGAACCAGTGTGGAAGGGATGTTGATTTCAGGATATTTGATCAATGCAAAATGCAAAATTCAAAAGAAATTAAAGCTAACGTTGTCTCAGTGCAGATACAAGCCTCGCAACTCCACAGCACCAAACAGTCTCAGAAAAGGAACAGGTTATTTCAAGCAGCAGACCCAGGATCAGGCTTCCTTACCTGGACAGAGGACCTGAAACATTGTTTTGCAAGAAATAAAACTGATCCTAGATCTGCTCCACAACTGAAGTGCAGAAAGCAGGAAGCACAAACAATCATTTTGAGAAGCAGAAATTAGGAGAGGCAGGAACAGGTAAAACTCACCGGCCATATCTGGAGTGAAGGCAGCAAAGGGTTCTAAGAGAGGAAAGACGAGGGAGAGAGAGAAAAAAGAGAGAGAGAGGTTCATTTCACCACAGAGAAATGAACTGCAAATAGGAATTAGCATGAATACAGGGTTAGGATGCGTAATCAATATCTGAGAAATGAAGGTATATCCGAAAAGTACAGCTGTTGCGGGTTTCTGTATGCTTCATCTACTACCAGAATTCACAACCAAATATGTTCTGAGCTTGTGGTTTTAGCATCGTTATTATGCATCAGTTAAGTATCAACATACTTACATATCTTACATTTGCCATCCAATATTTTAAAGCACTTTCACATGCACAATTCCCTTGGTCTTATAGCTTCAATGGCGTTTTTCAATGGCGTTACTATATAAATAAATAAATGGCGTTTATTTATTTACTTATTTTCACACAGTAACAATCACATCCTTTTAAAAGGCTTTTGCTAATGAAGTGTGTTGTAATTTTATGCTGCACATTTAGTGGCTGAAACCAACATATGGATTAAAACACAGGCTCATGCAACCAGACTATGTATGATATATCCAACAAAGAGCCACTGGAGATTCAGCTATGTATGCATGTGTGTCTGTAATGGGCTATTTATGAACTAAAAGGGTGTTTTATAACATTAGAGGAAGTTCAGGCAGTTCAGGCAAATGTATTATTAACAACTTAGTTGTTGAACTCAATGTTGTGGTATTGGTAAAAGGTATTGTGCCTCCCCAATCCTCCAGTTTTCTAATTATTCAAGGCAGGTTTCTGAGCCGACCACTTGACCTAAAACATCTCAAACAGAGCAAAGCGATAGATGTGGTTTCCATTGTCTACGCCATTTGTTTACCCTAAATTGGATCTTTGTGTTTAATTCTCCAAGACAATAATTGCTCCTTTGTGAGCACTTTGATTCCCGAGACTGTTGATTAAGTTGCGTGACGTGCGCTCTGTAAGTTTGTGAGGTTGTGTTGAGCGGAAGAAACAAAGCATTCACAAGAGCAAAAATCTGGCTGGCTTTAAGCGCAACAATTAGGAATGAACAGACGAAGGAGATGAAGTAGAAGGCGTGAATGGTGCTCAGGGAGGTTTTTTTTTTTTTCTAAACTTGGCACTGCTCTGCATGCGCGTCCAACTGCAGCAGTCGATAAGAGTGCTCCCAGCATGCTTTGGGTGAGGGTGTGGAAGGATCACAACAAGAGTGCGGTTGCACATCAGCTCAGGAGCTTTCCAACTTTTGGACATGAACTTAGTTTCTGAGGCCAGCTGCAGCTGTTCTGAGCTACAATGGCTGAATTTGATGACATATACTGCTAGTCAACACCCATACCTTGGTTATTATTGAATAAATCAATAAAGATGAACGCGTGACAACACGTTCACCTTTGTTAGTTTATTCAATAATAACCAAGGGATGGATGGAAATGTCCCTACCATTACACAATATGTCATGATTATTATGGAATCATTTCCCACCCAATCATCCTTCTGAACTGCTATCCTTCTATAACTTGCTAAATTTTACAGCAAATCATTTAAAATTATTGGAATTTTTTTAAACCTATGGAGCAGCAGGGTGTTGGCTAGCAGTTTGAGAAACTTTAAGGCCCGAACCCAAAAAGCCCAGGACCTACACGGGCCCCCTGGGGCCATCAAGCAGCTTTGATTTTGGAGAACAGTGTTTACAAATACAGAAAAAAAGGGGAGCAGAGAATAATGAAATATAGATTAGCACCAGGGGGCCCACTGGGCCTTGTGGCCCAGTTTTCATTCTATATTTCGTGTTTGATCACAAGTAATGTGCCAGTCATTTCTTTTCCCTCTTCTTCTTTTATGTTTTAATGTTTGATTTTATTTTGAGAAGCACTGGAAGGTTGCTGCTGTGTCTGTTACAAGTGTCTTGGCTCAAAAAATACAGACAAAGATAGCAAAAGAGGCCAGAGTCAGAAAATGAAGAGGGAGGGCAGTGCTTAAGAGAGAGCAGGTCTGCGGTAGGTACACAATAGTGAGGAAACTTAAGGACAGATAGGAAACACTATAGAGAAAGCACATGATTTATAAAACAGGCACTACATTAAGCCTATTTATAGCCTGGAAGTTATCCTCCAACAAATCAGATTCATCTCAGTCATCAAGTCCTTGAGCTTAATCAGATATGATGAGTGTGGGTGGTGGATAAGATTGATAGACAGGGAAAGAGCAGTAAAGGTGTTCCAGGACTTACGGGTACATTCCTCCAGTGGTGTGCTTGAGCTCATATGGATGTTATCAATCCAGATGTGGCCAGTGGTGGCTTTCTCAAAGATACCTTCAATAACCACCTGCCAAAAAGAGAAGTTTAAATGAATGTGCAGTATTCAAATATTGTATACTCCAGAATTACAATATAAATAGCATTTTTTATCTATTTTATTTACTAATAAAAAAAAATCTTATCTGAAAAGCTATTTCCCAGTCATGTAAAATTTGTCCAAAATAAAGAGAAACATGTTTTTTCCAGTCTAAATGAAATCACTAGAGGAAAGATCTATCTTGTTAAGGATGAACATGAAGGCAACTTTGACCAACATATTTTATACAATGATAACATTAAAAATAGTCAAACATTGGAACTATCCTAATGCAATCACTGGCCATTTTAAAAGCTACTGTTCTTGACATGATGCCTCTTGATAAATTTAAATAAATAAATGTAACTAACAATGACTAACTGTCCCTTAACTATTCTTCACTCAAGTAATACATTAATGCTTTGATAATGTTTTTACTCCTTGTTCTTGATATGACACCTCTAGGTTGAAACTTAATTTTGTTAATAATGACTAAAAGCTAGCGGGACACAACCTGGTCCACATGAGGATACAGTATTAGTCACACCAGCAATTCTAAATAAAGCAAGTCCAATGTACCTGAAATTCTTTGGGGGATCGAGGTATGATGGTGCGTCCCTCCTTCCAGATGGGTTCCTGATTGCCATGGAGGGCCCAGAGAAGGGTTTCCTCCTGGAGAGGATTACGTAGCAGGACACGCAGGGTTCCCTCATTCTCCAGTTGGTAGGAGAACTTCAGGCAGAGAGGCCCAGTCTCTGGGCCCACCTCAGGGCTAAAGAGTCTGGCTTTCTTCCCTTGTGTTTTAGGGCTGGCCTCGATGTACAGATAGTTTCCCAAACCTGGAAAAAAACAGACATGACAGTGATGGGTCAAAGATGAGTAAACAAATGGCCATGTACAAGACCTGCAAAGAAACACGTAAAATAACTATTGGAATAATACAAAAATACCAATTAAACTACAAGGTCAGCTCAGGAATCCAACAATTTCTATTAATCTTGCTACACCAGATGGCGCGCATAAAGAAATTCCATCAGTTTTAAGACTGCAACCATAATAAGGGATTTGATGGCTGCTTAAATAAAAGTAAAATTAGTAGACTGTAAAGCTTTATCTCAGGGCCACCATCCACTTCCTAAACAAGGTTTATCAAATGTGGCACCTCGTGTGCAGTGTGGATTGGTGGAAACATATCAACACTTTCAACAAGAAAGCACCATGTCCCTGAGTTACACTTCAGAACGGCAGAAGACGTCATTTCAGCACACTTAAGGGTACGTAGCTTTGAACTGATTGAAATTTCCTAGCTGCAGAAATGCAAGCACTTCGTGGCAAATCACTCAATTGGCTCTTGAACTTTAATGGTGCAGCACGCAATCTAATGGGAGTAATTCATTGAGAGTGGAGGGAAGGAACTCCTGCTTTGCAGGTGACATTTTAACTGTCTGCTTTATGTCAGCTTAGGTGCATGCGACATGCATCCGAACCAGCATGAGGGTGACATGGCCAACTGGGTCTGTGACAGCCTGCCTCTGAGCTTTTCTTAACTGTGTGCGTACACAATGTGAAACACAGTGCCATGCTGTGTTTGTTGGAAAAAGTCAAGTGTGTCATTGTGGCAAAGCCAGCATCTTGTCATTAGCATTAATGCTTTGCACGAGCAGTGGCATCCCACAGGGCTCTGCCCTAGGCCCCTCGAGTGATTTGAGTGTCTGTTTGCTATGCCTAATGCCCCCCTAATGTTTTGCGCTTTGCTAAGCAGGCGGCTTGTAACTGGGTCCTTGTCGCATTTGTCGTTGCAGTATTAATCTGCTCCTTCGGCACAAAAGCTGAAAAGAAAGGGAAAGAGAAGGAAAGAGATGGCAAACTTGTTAGCAAGGCTAAGTCATAATCACCCCCACCCTTTACGGCGATGAAAAAGTATGAATTCTCACATCGTTATTTTCATCTTCAGTCCTCCATGACAGTGAGGTCAAGTGGTTCTGAGGCAAAGTAAACTACACTTAGATGGGTATTCATGACCTGCAGCTTTGTTGGGCCAGATGTCTACACGCCTTTGCTAACCACGAAGCTCATCTATAATGCCTCCAGCTGTCGTTGCGGCTTGTTGAATCTTTCAGAGGGCAAGTCAAAAGTATCTAAACTGCTGAATTTTAATCAGGGTTAGGATAACAGTCCCCTTAACTTCTTAGTGGAAAGGAATGGGAGAGCAAAAAAAAATGCAGGCCAAAAGGAGCAGTATCTTTTATTAATATGACAAAAGTGCTGTCTTTGGATCTCAAGTACGTATAAAGAGAAATGGAGAATTATTTCTTCAAGGAGGCTTTAAGAACACGGTGGTCTACTTAGAGAAGCCTGCGAGGGGGCTGAAGGGTTGGAAAGGCATGGTCAGGAACTTGGCTGTTCCACAGGAATACAGAGCTTTGAAGTCAATAAAAGACCCTGGGCCTTTACCCTTTCCCCTGCAACACAGAAAAGCAGCTACGGAGAGCGGAACGAGTGAGAATGAAATGAGAATGAGTCTTTTTTTCCTTTTACAAAATCTGTAGCACACAGTAGGATGGTAGAAATTCACAAAGATGCTTTTCAAGTTGTAGGCAAAAGTTTAGACATGAAAAAAATACACATCCTCTACAAAAGATGCATATTTTAAGTACTGTTTATTCGCTGAACTGGAAAAATACACCAAAAATATGGCCTGTGTATATGTCCTATTGTATAATAAACTTGACAAAGAAGCATAAACTGTGCATGGAAACGGCAGAAAATAAAATGTTTCAATTAGGGGAGTCGAATTAACGTGGTCATTTAGATCAATTAATCACAGAAAATCACAGAAACTCATTCATGCTGATTAATCGCACCATGTGACTTTGACCTGGTCTGGTTCTGTCCACTGATGTTCTTTAAAATGAAGGACGCAGACAAGAATGCAAAGAGTTTAGGTGCGAACCCAGCAGTCCAAGCCAACACAGCCTGATCCCACCGCCAGCAGCCAGCCACACTGGACCAGGCACTAAGACCCAAACTGAGCACCTGTCTACCTGTGACCCACTAACTAACTTTCTGACAAAATGGTCTCTGTTGCCAAGTTTATTTTGAGATGCCTTGTATGCTGGACGCCGGAACTATTATATTAGGGTGTGACGTGCCCACACGCTCCCAACCCAGGAAAACACTATGCTATGTCTATCACCCCCACAACCCAATGCTTCTGACACTCATGCATGTATGTACATTGTCTTAAACTGCACCTTATAGACGGATTTAGTTCTATCATTGTTCTTGCTAAAGCAATTTTTATTTCTTTTATTGCTGTGACCATTACTGCACATGAACAGTGCAAAACCAGTTATTAAATAAAAGAGCTGTTGAAAGTCTGTAATGATAATTATTCACTCACTCATATACCAAACTTCATTACAATTTTTCAATATATTTTACATCAAAAATGTCTGCAATTAATTTAGATTGATTAATCAGAGAGCTTGTAATTAATTAGATTATTTGTTGTAATTGCATGACACCCCTAGGTTCAATATGTTCCTTGTAGAGGATGCATGCTTACTTTCAGTAGAAAATCAACAAAATAAGTCACTGGAATGGGAGTGAATATGACTGGATATTTTGTGCCCATTAATAGTTTGAGTTTTTTTTCTTTGTCTGTTTGCAAAAACCCTACATGCCAAGCTGAAAATGTGCATTTTTCATGCAAATATCTGCCAAATAAATGAATACCACAAGCAAAACCTTTTGTTCATACAAAGGAAGATGGGAGGTGTGTGTTGTAGGCATTTTGTGTTATTTAACTAAGAAGGCTGTTAATCACACATGGAACATTTTAAGGCGTCCACGAACGTTTCACATACAGTGTATTTTAACCAATAAGTGTTGTTATATTCGAATGATCAATGAGAAACCCAACTTGATTGTCTGTAGGGAGGATCTTTGTTCTTTGCATATGCTCCTGCTTTGCGACATGTCATGAGGCAGAAAGCGAGGGGTTGTGACGGGCTTGTCAGAGGGAGGAGAAATGAAGTATGCTGAGCATCCGTTCCTCTTCTTCCTCTCTCAAATTCCATAGCACTCACTGACATGTGGTGCGCAGACTGTAGGGCAAGTCAGTGGAAGTTTTGAGTGCAGGTGCAGAAGAACAGATCTGAGATCAGTCTGAGGTGCCTTTGTTTTTGACAGAGTCAAGTGGTGAACACTGCAAACTGATTCCAGGTCTGACAGTCGATATGGCTCTTCAGGGCAATAATCAGTGCAGCCCTGGTGTGGCAAGAGGGAACGGAAGGCCTCAAAAAAATGTAACTTCTTCATTTTATATTAGCGATGGTGAGATTGTTTTTTGTACAAGTACATGTATGTATAAATATGCAAATGCAAGCCCACAGGCATGCTAATTCATGAGCTTTGTTGTGTGTAGGCGTGTGCGTGGGTATATTTGTGTGTGGTTGAGTTCGTGAATGTGTGTGTGTGTGTGTAAGCTTACTGTTGGAGCCCGTGGAGAGGTCCTGACTTTGGCCCAGGGCGGTGCTTCTGCTGGAACTGTGTAGAGCCCAGCTGAGGTCAGCATCCGGGTCATCAGTCCATCCACACAAACCCTGCTCAAAATCACACAGCACCGCTGGAGATGGGGGAGAGGTGCTGGAGCCTGCGGGGTGAGAGAGATAGGAGAAGGGAGAGAGAGGAGAGGGAGAGAATCAATATTCCAAAAAAAAACTCTGGGAAAGATTTGGAGCACCTCATGTCACTCGATTAATATATTCACATCAATATTTATCACTGCGTAGGTGAACACTCTCAAACAACTAGCAACCCTGTATGCTAACAGTGGAGCTAGCCTTTACTGACCTTTGGCTGCATCTTCCATGACAGGAAAAGCTAAACTGAACCATTCTGAGTATAACCTGGTTGAGGCCTCACTGTGGCAGATCGATTCAAAGACTGGAGCGTAGGTAGCGCATTCTTCACACAAGATGCTAATCTAGCAAGTGCAAAGTCAAGTGCTCCTAATGTATGTATATATATAAATACATACATTAAATTCACTACTCACAAAAGTATATATATATATATAATGTGACCTTCCCTAAACGTTTTAATGCACAAGTCCAACTGTTCAGTGTTTCAATACTTTTCACACAGCTGTTCTCTGATAAGGAGCTTAACGGCAAAATTCACAACGGGTGTTTGATCCATGAATCGATCAATACATTTCCTGTTTCAGTCAGGATTAGTATTTAAACAGTCCTCCTCATCATGCTGTTCACATTTTGACATCATGAGACCAAGACAACACCTAACAACTGATCAGCAGTACCTCACCATCGCGAGGCTTCAAACAGGATGTTCTCAGACGGGAGGCAGAATACTTGGAGTGTACTTTTTATGTACTATATTTTATATATTTAAGAATAGTATAGTGAAGTAATGATTTGCGTGCTTCTGTGTCATTAGCTGCAGCACAGCTCTAGTCTTTTAAGGGTTAATTGATATGAAATGGATGGAAACATATGATTGCCTATGTAGGAAATATAACAGATGCTACTCAGATGCTATGATAATCCAGAGTGAATTCGTACAGGGCACCGCAATAAATAATTCGGCTTCAAAGAGGATGCAAATAACTCCTAAGCGACACAACAAAACTGATGAGACTGATTGCCAGGAAGTGCTAGCAGTCGTTCTTCTCACCAGAGCTGAGCTTCTGGGCAGTGCTGCTCTCTGCAGGGGGGGGGTGAGTGGACGTGGACGTCTCCGCGGCGAGTGTCGACGTTTCTGTAAAATTAAGGCATGGTTAATTTCACGTTGTGTGTAAAGGAGTAGTCTATTCTAATAAGTCAAGTAGTCCAGCAGCTACCCTGAAATGCTGCTTAGCCACCCTTAATGCAGCACATTTATATTGAAATGTCAGTATGCAATGTGGACATTATTTCAGTCTGCAAATCAAACAACTCCCTTGGTTCATTGACTGCATTTCCGCTTACCTAGATAGCAGCCACAGAAATAAGTTAAACAAAAAACTCTTTCAAACTCTTAGTTTAGTGGCATATTTTAGCTGCTTGAATCATATTCCCATTCTATTGCTAATGTAGTCCTCCAGGTCCAAACCCCAAAATGGGTCAAATTATAGCAATGATGAATCAGACATGCACCAGTAATCAATAACAACTGGATGTCTTCTATTATTCAGACACATGCACAGTAAGGTGACATCATTTAGGACAACAAGAACCAATATGGAACTTTGTGTCATCAGGGTGATGGGGTGAATGAAGTCAAAGTGGCAAACCACACAACCTTCAAAACCACACACACACACACACACACACACACACACACACACACATAAAGAGCCAGAGGACCTAATAGTCCCTGCCATCCCCCAACCACCAAACCAACACAAATCACTTTTACACACTGCAGGAACTCAGGAGCTATAAGTCATGCAGCAGAGAGAGAGAGAGAGAGAGAGAGAGAGGTGAGGTAGGGCTCATTAAATTCTACATTTGACACCGCAACAGAGCTACAAACACCAGGATAACAACTGTGCATCTACTGCATGTACTGATTACTATACGATATAACATATAATATGTAAAACATACAACAACATATAAAAGAAATATTAAGCCCAATTTACTACAACATGCACTATTTTGGGCACTTGCCAATTCCTACTGGTATCTGAAAATATAATGCAGAATACCCAGTGAGCGCTAACATGCTCCCACAATGCACTGCGGTGGTACAAACAATGCATAAACAATGACACAGAACACCCATAGTGCACCAGGTTATTTATGATGGAATGTGGCTGCTGTCAAACAGTGATTCGGACTTTAATTAGGGGGCTGTGAGAGCGGACAGATACGGTATATCCCTATAACACTGTGCTCCAATGTAGTAAACATAAATGGTCTTTAATCACTATTCACAATTTTGAATAATCACCATTTCTGTTCCCTATAATAGTGTTCTATATAGTCTCTAATATAGCATATAGAGCCTAGGGCCATTTCTGTTCTCCATAATATTATTCTGCATAGTACTCCTTAATTTACATGGAAGGGAATAGTGATTGTGGACTTTTTATGTTCACTATAATAGTGCATTATATCTTGCTTTTCAAAAGGGAATAGTGCAGGGGGACTATTTATGTTCAATATCACACTGTGCTATTTACTGCTCCTGGTTTCAAAATGTGGAAATAGTAATTATGGACTACTAGGTTCACTATAATGGTGATTTTATAATGTAGGGAACACTAATTAGGGGACCATTTTAATCACAGTGTTGTTCTCAGCTTTTGCATGAAATAATGAATGCATGAGAAAAAACTTGGTTTTGGAAATCAATCGGAGCACAAAATCTGGTAGTTCTGACAGCCATGAAAGGTGGTCCACAGCTGGAGCTGCTCATCATTACAACACCGCTGCCTTTTTGGAGGCAATTAGCCATTTAATGTCACTTCCAACAACTTCCACTGACTCACTGTTTTTTTTCCTTCCCTTTTGATGCAGATGGCCACAGCGCTCTTTGTGCTGACCGTGTTTAGGTTTCAGTTCTCGCCTGCGGCTCAGTACAGTAAGGAAAGAAGACACAGGCAAATCTTATTCAAATTCAGAGCTCAGAATTACATTATTTTCTACCAAAATGGCAAAAAATTGAACACCTCCAAGAAAGCGAGTATTGTTCACAACAGTTCCCAGCTGACTGGCATTTTCTTTAGGTTTTCCTGTTTTGTAGAATGTCCCCACTTGGAATTCCCAAAAGTGGGCGCTAGAGGCCGTCCTTTTCTGTTATATGACGGACTTCTGTGTTGAAGTTATCTGTGTACACTGTTTTTTTGGTTTGTCTAGTTAGTTACAGCTGACCAGTGTTTCTGTGTAAAGTTGCTATTGGTTCTTGTGTTAAGTGTAGCGGATTTCCCCATGAGCACGTGGGGTAACATGGTGTGCCCTCTGAGCGAGGCAGCTGGTCCCAGCAGTGGGAAGGAACAACGAGGGTGAGTTGGTACTCCATCTTCGAGCTGCTGGGTTGGATCAGCTCTGAGGATGAGGAAGGGGAGGATCGGGATCATTCGTAGTTTGGGAACGAAGGAGGTGAGGTGGGTCGCGAAACCCCCACCTCCAGTCTACTGGTCTGTTGCCCAAGAAGTCACTGAGTTCCTCCGGGGCTCATCCGCCCACATTCGTGCCCGACTCGCCTTGTGAGGCGACTCCTGTACCAGTCCGGCATTTTGCGGCCGTTCCCATGCCCGTCAAGCGCAAAGAGGGCTGCTCCCACGCTGGCAGCTGCAGAAAGCACGAGGCCAGCGCTGAGAACTCTGCCCACACCGGCTCCATGTCCTCTCTGAAGGACCAGGGATTTTTGGGGGGGGGGATCCCGCTAGAGGGATCTGTAGGTGGACCTGTAGGACACTGAGGGGCGACACCGACCGCCAGCAAGAGTAACACGGGGTCTGAAATTGCCACCGCCTGCCCGCCTCTGCACACCTACGCCCTTGTGTGGGCCTGGGGCCCTAAGGAGCTCCGGGGTTGCGTCGTTGGAAGGGGGGGTACTGTGACGTCCCTGGTTGGCGGCCGCTAGAGGCTGCCCTTTTCTGTTATATGATGGACTTTTATGTTGAAGTTATCTGTCTGCACAGTTTTTTTTGGTTTGTGTTAGTTACAGCTGACCAGTGTTTCTGTGTAAATGATTATCAGTTGCTATTGGTTCTTGTGTTGTGTATGACTGTGCTGGACTGTTTTGTGTTTGTGAATAAAGTAAAGTTACTGAATGGAAATCTGCGTGTGCGCCTCCCACACTCCCTGGGGACAGGGCACCCTGACAGAAGCTTCAGGCATGTGGTTTGTTAATCGGTGTACATAAGATTCCATTACTTATCAGCAACCTTGTATATCAACCTCACAAACGCAAATATTGTGGATAACTGTGGATACGGGAGCTTAACAATGCAAACACACACACACACACACACACACACACACACACACTCACACACACACACACACACACACACATATGCACTTCACTACTACATTAAGATGCTCTGTCAGTGTGTAAAGGTCAGCTCATCTCCCAGAGTAATGACTTTGACCTTTAAGGCATGTGGCAGCAACGGCAGCACTACAAGACAAGGTGAAGGCCGGACACGCCGCCACTTTTAACTGGCTTGTGAGTGAATGAGTGTTTTCCTCGAACACACATAATGTTAAAACCAAACTGCTGTATCAGATTAGAAGCTACAATTGCAGTGTTGAAGGAACAGTGCAGCATGTTTAAACCTAATTTTCATTTCCCTGTACTTAGAACAGAAAACCTCCACAGACTGTTACAGTAAAAGGCAATGGGCAGATGCTGATCTTCATTTGAAATACTAGAGCGTCAATTAAAAAAGAGCTGTCTGTCCCACATTCAGGCCCTGCAGTAAAGCAGTTAGAAGCAGTTCCGGTTACTTTTTTCATGCTTTAGCTTTTCGGTCCGTCATGGAAATTATGCAGGGGTCTGAAAATTCTGCCCATGTCACTATTATGCAAGTATTTTCACTCAATGACACTCTGGTCACTCAGTTCTCGTTAAAATTTATTGTGTGGATAAATTTTAACTACTTGGTACAGATGTGCATAGAAGCCCAGGTAGAGGAGTTTTTTCTCCTTTTTTGTTTCTGTCACCAGAACATGAGAAAGTACATTAAAAGTCATGATGTATTTTTAGTAAAGACTTGGTATCTAAAAATGCTGACATAGAAAACTGACATAGTATAGATGCAATACTTTCTTGAAATATTGACAGATTTTCTCAGAATAATGGTTTATTTTCTCAACATTTTTTTTTCTTTGTCAAAAAAACAACTGACTCAAAAAAGAATAGATTTTCTCAAAATATTGACACTTTCTCAAATGACATTATCATTAAAAAATTACTTATTTTCTGAAAACGCAAAAATTACAAAATTTTTCAGTTATTTCGAAAGATTTTGTCGAATTTGACACACCGCTGCCAAACAAGACTGTTCTATTTACATTACCTTTAGCATCATCACAACTTGACCAACTCCCACTATGAGGAGAATACATATAATGAACAATCTTTCCCTCCACCCCCCTCAGTCTCTCCTCCACTCCCTCGACCTCTTGTTCACTCCACTCCTGTCATCGCTCCATCTGTCTCTTAGAGGCGGCTGCCACATCTTTCTCCTGAGCCCCTGACTCAGCAAGCTATGGGGGGGAATAGCCAGAAAAAAAATAAAGCTAGAACTTCAATTATGTAGAAAGCTTTCCTGCCTGCCAGCCAGGGCCTGGGGCTGCCGTAGGGAGCAGCAAAGCATGCTGGGTACATAAAACCCATAGTGTATGTAGGGATGACATCACCAGACAAGGTACAGGACTTTAAATGGAGACGTATGACAGCAAGCAGTCTTCTAGGCACAGATGGAATGGTCAGATATATGTAGGGACTCGTTCATTTGTGTGTTGATAAGATAAGGACCCTCGCTGCAAGAGAGGAGAAAACAGCGGGTTTTTTTTTTACCATAAGACAACGGCAATTACAAGCGCCGACTGCAATCTGCACACAAATGAAACGGAAGGTGTTCTTACACAAGCTTTTGTGTCCTTGCCTTTCTCCCACATGAAAAGGCGATTCTGTACCAGGCGAGGGGAAGAAAGATGAAAGATTGGAGTAAAAAAAGATGAATATTCACTCAGCAACCACTTTATCGGAAACATCACCTGTTTAACCAGCTGCTAGGCCAGTGTAGAGTCAATCAGAATCCACGCATTAACAGCCAAAATAATAATAACACTTATCTTACGGGCACCTTATCATTTATCACACCCAAAAGATGACAGAGACCATCAGAAATGTAATGAGGATAGTTAAAGTAGGGCTGCAAAAATCAGTTATGTGTGTGAATTAGCTGACATAAAATCAATTAAAATGTGAAGACATGAAGCCAAAAAGTGTTTGGATTGCTCCACTTATTTAGGTTTTTTTTAAATTATTAATCGATATTCATTATTTGTATGAATTATTCCACGAATAGTCACTGATTAATTGCTGATTAATTCACTGATAATAGATTAATCCAAAAGTGGTCAGCAAATGTGGAGCTACAACAAAACGGTTTGACCATTACTTTTAATAAAAAAAGGATAATAAAATGTGGGAAACATAAATAAATAAAATAACAAGCTTATTAACATATTAAACTGATTTTTGTGCAGTAGTTCAAGAAAAAATATGTCCTGCTTGTGCATAAAGAGTTAAGTTACCATGAACTGCTTTGTTTCATCCCTCTCTCTTAAACCTGTCCATAATTCAAAGCCACCGTATAAGAGGAATAATGTGATATAATGAGAAATATGTAGATCAGCATTAGGGCATCGTCTACCCAGTGTAATATTTTAACGAGTTGGTTTTGATGGGGTTTTTACTCCAGGATGAGCTGATGGTGTGAGATATTTCCAGAATTAGTGTATTTGAAGATAATGAAGCAGTTTAGCGTCGCTGTAAATGTGTGTGACACTGTGAGGACAAGCTGTCGAAAGTTCTGCTCTTTTAATGAACAGAACCATCATGGCTGAGAACATTTCAGTGAGTAGTGCTAAGGGTGGACCATCGTGGGCTTTAGTGCTGTTTAGGGGGAATGTGAGTTCATCCTGACACACCAGTCACCGGGGGTCCTCGGGGAGGCGCTGTAGGTGGGTTTCTTAGAACAGCTACAGTTTACTGACCATTCTGTTGCTGCCTAATCCACACGAGGATGTTTTCTTCTCAACTGCTAGAAAGGAAATGTTTTCTTCTCAGCTGCTAGAGCTAAAGCGGAGATGTTGTGTGTGTTCAAATTAATTCTTCATTTTAAGAAAATGCTCCCAGATTTGATTTATTTTTGAGCTTTCAAGCCATTGTTGTTCCACAATTCTACAATGCAAAGTGCTGCCGTCTTCAAGTTAAGCCATTTAGTCAACCTTGGTTGGATAACGCTTAAAAAAGATGCATGAAAAATTGACTATACAAATTTTGCTTTCCAAACCCACCAATTTGTGTCTGAGCAGATCTTGTATTATGATAGTGTAATGAACATTTATTGTTGTCCCTTCAGGCAGAAAGAAAAAAGAACTGTCCATACAGAATGTAAATTGAACGTAAATGTACTTCATTATGAAACTGTGTAATTAATCATGTCATTTTGTAAACATGTTTAAACAGGATAGCCAAGCGACAGGAACCGCCTCTGAGGCTTTAGATAATGAAGATATTTGTATAGAAATATGAGCATGTTTATGATGCGTAATGAGAACAGTAAAATGCTGACAAACACAGATCAACCAGATGTGTGTGTGTGTGTGTGTATGTGTGCGCGCGTGTGTGTGTGTGTGTTTGCCTGGGAAAGAGTGTGGAGATGTCTCTGATGAGAAACAGAGGCGAGGAGAGAGAGAAAGAACAAAAACATTTACTCAGCCAAAAGCTCAGCCCTCAGAAAGAGGAAGAGAAAGAGAGAGAGAGAGGGAGAACAGATCCATGTGTGGGAGTGTGTATTCTTTCAGTGGGGGGGAGGTTCGAAATACGGAACAGGAGTTCACATGAAAGATCAGCAATATACACATAAATAAACCACACACACACAAACACACACTCTCTCACACACACACACACACACACAAACAATGGTTTTATTGTTAGAGAAAAATCACTACATTAGACACTAAGCCTTAGTTTTGTAAAGCAGGGATTCCCAATTGTTTTCATGTGGGACACACCAAAGTGAAACATAAACTCATCGTTAGTCTTTGAAGAGCGCCAGTAATGCTGCCCAATAGCCTTGATCCATTTCCCTCTAAATACACATTCAGAACACATTTAATTTTGTTTCCTTTCATTACATTTCATTCTGGAATTCCAAAAGCTTGATAAGCAGTTTCAGTTAAGCAGCGGGTGTGGCCATCTGTTAGTTTAGCATGGCTACGTCTGGTAAAGAGCTGCTTGTTCTGTAAAAGCAATAAACATCACTGAAAGAGCGACCTCTGACAAAACATACCATTAGATGGAACGAGAATGAGAATGTTTAGAATACTTTTAAGAAAGAAGTTTGGAAGATCAAATCCAGACAGGAGCTCATTCTTTCTGTGGACACTATCAACAGAAACATCAGCAAAAAGGCGGGGAGGAGTCAGAGCTGAGGAAGACGAGGAAGGCAGTCTGTAGCTGTTGATAACTACTAACTGAGATAGCACTGCTGGCAGTGACATGACCATCAAGATCAGAGTGAAAGAAAACTGATATGAAGTCACATCCTGAAAATAAGTAGTTCTGAAGAAAACACATTGAAAACAAAAGAGGAGTCAGTAAAATTGTGGGCAATAATGAGGGAAACAAAAATGACTGTTATAATATCTTATAGATGATCTCTATTATATCTGTAATGGTTCTTTTTGAGTTTTTTCATCCACCCATCCCCCTCCACTATTCTACACAAAATGCCATTGCAGGTTTTTTAGAACCTTGGAACACTCCTGGAATTGCTCTGTAGGGGGCACTGGTTTGAACTACACCACTGGCATATGTACAAAGCCTCCAGCAATGTTGGGAGTATAGCATGCACACACACACACACAAACACACACACAAGCCATTAGCTCAGTAATAAATAATAGAACACAGTGGATTATTGGCACAGCATCAAGCTCTGTAACCCACTCACTGAGGTGAGTGTGTGTGTGTGTGTATTTATGAGTATATAACTCATGAGAAATGTGTGTCCTTCACAGTGTAGTAATGTGGCTTGGCACAAGCAGATGTTCAAATACACAACAACTTGAATCAATTGATTACACAAATACACACTGAAAATGTGGCACAATTTGGATATAAGGCACTGTGTGTATGTGTGTGTGTGTGGGTGCATGTGTTTTTATGTGTGCGTGTGTAGTAAACTGTTTCCAGACTGTGGGAGGGTCTTAACCTTGCTGTCCTGTATTTAGCCTAGTGGGAGGCCAGATGTGCACACACACACACACACACACACAC
>JBBPCY010000082.1:27850931-27879340 GCA_037974405.1 Brachyalestes nurse | reverse complement strand
CTCGAACTCTCTCTCTCGCTCACACACACACACTCTCTCTCTCTCACACACACACACACACACACACACACACACACACACGCACACATCATAGCTCCCCATAAACCTACAAACCTCCACAAACCTCCGAACTGTTTTCTCGCCACCCGCACCTCATTTTCTGTCATACACTCCTCTAAATGCAATATTTTCTTCAGATTTTCTTGACAACACAGTTCTAATAGCACTGCTAGTTAGACAAACTGAACAGTGATTGCAGAACCATCAGTCATCCTGACAGTGGATGTGGATGTGTAGGTCAACAAAGAGCAGTATGAAAGTAATTAAAGGAAAAGGCCGAATAAAAAAAAAAATTGTCTTTGCTGTAGACCCCAAAGGGTGCAGGGGAAAATGAAAAAAAATGCATGACTCTATTAGGGGAATAGCTCAATAAATAAAAAAATCTCACATCACAATCGATCAGCTAAGACATATTTAAAGTAAAATTGGCTGCCTTAGTTCAGAACTGGAGCTATAAGTTACCAACAATAGTCACAAACATCGTTTCATAAATTCATCCCCCAAACTTCCCTTAACAAGTGAAAGCCACATTAACCTGCTCATAAAGGTGGAGCAGATTTGTGATCATGGTTAGTGCATAGTATGATGCACTGGGAGCTGAAAAATAACCAAAACGTCATTGTGTTGCCAAAGGCTCTGGGCAGCCTTTTTACACAACTGGGTCTGTTTTCACAAACCACCTCAGGAGTGCTGATATAGAATCAGTTTTTGTGGAAACAGCCATTATAAATATGGAGGAACCAGACACAGTGCTGTCTGGAATGACTGCTTGTAGTTTAGCTCATCTTACAACTTACAGAAAGAAAAACTGGCTCTTAAACCACATACAAAAGTCTGCTCCCGCTTAATGAAGAGCTGGATGTGGTTTGAGCAGTTTGAGAGAAGTTTTGGGGACATATTTATGGAAACAGTTTGGGTGACTATTGACATCTGACACACCACTGTCTGATGGCTTGGCAGACTGTAAATAATTATGAAATTTTGGTTTAGCATACATTTCCCTTTAATTCCAGTGAAAATTCACTGTTTGTGCGTGTGTGTGAATGTGTGAATGTGTGAGTGTGTGTGCGTGTGAGTGTGTGTGTGTGAGTGTGTGTGAGTGTGTGTGTCAGTGAGAGAGAGTCCTACCTGGAAGGTTGCATCCCAGCACCTCCATCCTCATACCAATGCCTGCAGGGGACCAGCGCTCGGGGTAGATTCTGATGAACTGGGCGGGGATCTCATCAAAGCGTCGCAGCTCTGGAGTATCATAGTGTGAGTTCCCCTCAAAAACCTAAACATGGAGAAAAACAGGACAGATATGGTACTTTAGCAAAAGTCAGGGAAAAAACACTAATATTTTAAGTACGGCACTATTATTAAGCAGCCTATTATTTCCTAATGTATCCTAATGCTAGCCAGGTTTTCCCCAACAGGCTTCCTCCATGACTTAAGAAAATCCAACACATCTACCGCTAACTGCTAATTCTGACTAGTGTAGCACTGAGTAAGGCTAGATCCAAATCCAACTCCAAATTTCATAGGTTTACAAGCCTGTAGGTTGTTTAGATGAAGCATTTGTCATGACTGGATTGTTTCCTTTTAGGAAGAAAAGTCAAATCACCCTTTAAGGTATGAAATTGAAGAATGATCCTCAGACACGAACCTTGGGCATGCTGGTCTTGCTGTCCATAACGAAGTTCCAGTCTCTTCCGTTGAGGCTGTGGGCCAGACGGTACTTGCGCACGAAGGCCCGGTTGTCCGAGCTACTTCCCACCTCTCCGCTACGCGCCCCCTGGGTGATGACACCGTGCACCATCTTGCTAGTGCCCAAGTCAACCTGGAGCCACTCCTCACCAGCCAGGGGCTGCTCCGGAGCTGGGAACCAGCCCGACCTGCTGGCTACCAGCCGGGCGGCTCCAGGGGCCCAGTGCAGGTCCCTCACTGAAGAGGCAGTGATCTGAGAGTCCGGCAGCAGGCCTGAGAGCATGCCCTGTAGCTCTGAACATGGGGCATCTGAGGAGAGAGAGATGAAGAAACATTCTTTGATCCCCAAACGAGAGATTCCATTGATGTCCCCATGCTTTGCCCACAAATCAAATGCATTTTTGGGTATATATATATATAAATATATATATATATATATATAAATATATATATATATGTGTGTGTGTGTGTGTGTGTGTGTGTGTGTGTGTGTGTACATAAAACGCCATTGGGAGTACTACAAGGTAAAGGCTTACGAAAAGGTATCACTGAGTACTATGTGAGGTAAAGAAGAAAGATCAGTCCATGCACACAAACACATTGGTACACACCTGTGATCTGGCATCCGTAGAGCTCAAAGCGCAGGGCAATGCCGTTTTTCCAGGTCTGGGGTCTAATGCGGACAAAACGGGCCAGGACAGGCAGAGGAACGCGGTTCAGCACCACTTCAGACGGGTCTGTGTTAGCATGGAATATCTGCAAATAGACAGCAAGCACAATCAGTTGTATTTACATGCTGCCACTGAAAACACATGGACAGCATGAAGCGCCACAAATGTCACCATGGTGACGGAGTGACAACAATTTTTTTACTTTATAAGTAACTTTGTTATTAATTATTAGTTATTAACTAGTAATTATCACTAGAAATACAATAATATAAGTAAAATAAAAGCACAAATCCTGTACTTCCAACTGGTACCACACCTGTGAGTGTGAGTGGAAGATGAGATATTGTATTATGTGTCATATATATTTTAATCTGAAGTCATTACAGTGCATAATCAGCTTTGATATTTTTGTAAAAGTGATGTTATGTACAGCATGATAAAACTGGCTCATCTTGGACCAGTTTCAGTTAAAAAATGTGTTTACTGCATGATCAAAGAACAAGATTAGTTAGTATTGAAGACTTTGATGTACCAAGATCTGCTTTGCCTTCTTGGACACTTTCCACCACACCTCAAGTTCTGTACACAGCGCTTGAAAACAAAGGTCTCACTTGAAATCTATGCTCTCTTCCTGAACTGCTGTTGAGTTATACTATGACTGTAGTTATTCAAGAGAAGGCAGTGGCTGTTGTAAGGATGTGGAAGTTCATGCCAGGAAGGCTCCTCTGCTGATGAAGGTATGAGTAAACACATTTTTTGCATCAGCATCAGCCTTCCTCAATGAGCCACATCCTGCCAAAGGCATAAATATAGCTCCACTAATTCATCATACATTCTTTTCATAAAACAGTAAACCATCTTCAACCAGTGACTGAACCATCTTCAACCAAACAGACTGACGTGACATTTGCTGTTGGCTCCTGGAGGAAGCAGCATGTGATGTGTAACCAATTGAAAAGTCTGAAAAGCAATCGAGGGTCTGTGAGCTTTGAGAACAAAGACCTAACACCAATCAACCTGCCCCACTTTTGTGTGAAATTGCTGCAGAAGTAGTCCAAAACAATATAAAAACATGATCAGAAAGTAACAGCTTTGTTACATTCTGGTTTCTGCAGTGAAAAGTCTCTCTGTTCTTCTGAAAACTGCAGAAAAGCAGACCTCAGGACCTCTTTGTGGAAATGATAAGACCTAGATAAGGTCTGCTATAACAAGAACTCCCCATGCAGAACCCAATGACTGGCAGTAAAACTCAGCATCAGCTCAGGGGACTCCACAACTCCCCTAAATGAGGAAAACAGAAACGCTGATGTGAAAGAGCTTGAGTCTTCTGTTGCATAATGGCTTTCCATGATGTGTAAGCCTTGTCAGGGCTTTAGAAAACACTGTTAGAAGACCGAGTTGTTCATGTAGAAAATTTGTGGTGGTTCCTGTATGGTATATTCTGATAATAACACCAACAAAAACTAGCTGAATTTGTATGGTACCCTTAATAAAACAGCGAGGCTCAGAATGCTTCGATGGAATTGTGCAACAGTCAAGGTGTCTACAGGTATAAGCAAGTTAAATGTAATATTTAAAAGACCTTTTAATCCCACTTCAGATTAAATTTAAGACCAAACCATCAATGAAAATAAAAAAGTGAAACTCTTCCTGACTGTCCAGGGTGTACTCCGCCTTCGCCTATAGCAGCTGGGATAGGCTCCAGCACACCCCCCCCCCAACCCCGCGTGCAGTACAAAGGGGTAGATGATGGATGGATCGATGGATGGAAACTCTTCCCAAATAAACTGATGTGTAGACTTCAGTGATAAGCTCTTTTTAAATATACAGGGCCAATCCAAATGTAGCCATGTATTTGGTCTTTTCTTTTCCTCTGTAAATGTCTGTACAAGTTCTGAGTCCGAAAAGACGACTTTGTACACCTCTTCAATATCATCATTTGACCTCTATGAGTGGTGGCCTCAGCACCAAAATTGCCTCTGCTTTAAGTGTTGCTATAGAACCACAGATTGGAGGTCAGATGATGGCATTGTTGACTGCAGAATTCCTCTCATTACAGCTCTGCTAACAGCCTCCCAAGTAGAACACAGGGTGGAGCAGAAATGAACCCTTCTTTTTTTAGTAATCCTTCTTCTGGAACACTAGATACATTATCTGGGTAATGTGACACAATATTCAAGACCCATCCAATCTAAATTTAAGACATTTTAATACTTTTTAAGGACCCATGGCCCATCTGATAAAACACTGAAAAAGTATATAAGTACGATACAGAGAAAGGTATATCAGAATGTTCACAAAAAATAAAAGTCACATTGCAAAAGTAAAATAAAAGTAAATCCTTACAAATGCTGCTCTTCACTATTTTTCATCAAAAGTGCTAATTAATACGTTTTTTTATCTAAGAAGTTAAGTTAAGAAGTGACCTCAGACACAGAGACCCAGAAACCATCTCATTAAATGGCCAAATGTGAGACTTCTATTAATTTGGAACCAAGCATTAGTGGCAGGCACCAATGGCCTTGGTCTAAACTGGCCTAACGATTATTATGTAGGTTGAAAATGGTTTAATCATTGATGAAATGCTTTTTATTGTCTTCTGAAAAGAAGGTGTAACAAAGCAATGGAAGGATACATTTTACTGAGAAAAGCTGAGGCAACCATATTCTAATACATAATTTCATGCTGAATTTAACATGTTAACCATAAAATGTGGTCAGTTAAAAAATTATGGCTATATGTTATGTTTTATATTTCCCCCAGTATGTTAATGTGAGCCAATAAATAGAAACTGAGCATTAAAATGTTCGGAAAACAAGCTATTTTTATGTTTGTTCCCTGCAGGAGGTGTGTACTTTTTTCACACCTTAAACAGCGTGTTCAACATGCTGGGTGGAATCCATATTGGTGGGATAAACATTCTGATCTGTTACCGTCCACATTCTTTGACGAAAGCCAGACAAAAATTTTTCTACTTCAAATTTGAAGACTAAAATGTCATCACACAGCAGATAAATATTTTGATAATATCTACTTTTAACAGTAGCTATAAAATTGATTCCAGTCTATTTTGGTGCTCCTGCAGTTAGGCATTGAGTTTAAGATTTTTCATCCAATTTAATTCTTTTAAAATATTTATATTTAAATGTAATTATAATTTTAATTGAAATAATTGATTTGATTGTGTTAATTAAACATCTGACAATTCAGCTTCCACTAGGAGACTTTCAAAAAGGATTATTATTGTTATTATAATTGATTAAAAATGATTCTAACATTACAATTCAGCTGAACTGCGAGTTTAAGATGAAGGCATCCTGACAAACAGTGGCATTCTTCCACCCAACTAGTTATGTCAGGTGTTACCGGTAGAACCCGTGAACCTGTGTTACCAGAACAGCTGAACATAGACATGCTTCACTTGATATGATGCATTTGATCATTTTCTCTCCTTTCCTTGCTTTTCTCTCTCTACCTTTCTTGTTCACCATTTCCATTTTACCCTGTCCTCTTGTCTTTATCTCTTTCTTTCAATGCATTGGCCATATAAGGGTTGGCTAGTGTTTCACAGGTCAGAAGAATCCATATGGAACACTGCCCCCTTGTTGCCCCTGCTTACCCATCCTCATGTCTGTTTTCACTGGCTGTCTGCTCAAGGCCTGTGTGTGTGTGTGTGTGTGTGTGTGTGTGTGTGCATGCTGTATCCACAGGGACCCTTACAAAGGAGCACAGCTGTAATGGTTCAGTGGGGCAGTCAAAAACAGGAATGAGGGAGGGCCGGACATGTAGACTTGAGGTACACCCAATTAAACCACGAACACGAACATAAGTGTGTTGTGACTGGAAGAACCAAAGAGACAGACAAACAGATGCACAAGGCAGACAGACACCCACACAGCAAGCAGTCAAGTGTCAACAGTTTGCTCAAGCACAAAGTCATATAAGGTTAGCAGTCATACGGTTAAAAACAGGAAAATGGTGTTTTTATTATTATTATTTTTTATCCCTTTCCAAGTTGCCTCAATTCATGTTTATTCATTGTTAAACCAGAGACATATTTACCTGCTTTTAGAAACAAAGTGGCGACCTGGAAATGTGAAAGGGGTCTAGTCTACTGCAATGCAGTATGGCAAAAATGCGCACCCTTGGGGCACCACCCCATTGACTTAAGGGATACCACCTCAAGGTCTGAGATCCAAGGTTAATTAGACTCAACAACAGGGCCTGCCCTGCATGCAATAGTGGACAGAGTCATCATATGAACAGATCCAAAATATCTTTAACATTGAATTGAACTCAGGAATGAGATGGGTACATATGGTCATATGGCTGTGTTTGGGTGAAGGTAAGGATTACACTTAATCCACCAAAATTCATCCACAAGCTCCATGATTGCTTTTTAGTGAGAGTGTAAACCGCTGAAAATCCAACCAAAATCGTATTTACCTTATGCTGACTGTCCAGTTGCCTGAGAAACTGTAATCATGGGAGCAGATATACAGTAAGATTGCTGTAAGCCTGCCAAGACATGAACATGCGTATGGACCATACGTTAATTTCATGGAGGAAAAAATGGGCGGTTATCCAGCACCTCCATACCAAGTCAACCCCCCAGTGGTTCTTATATTTATGAAGAGTGTGGCCCTATAGAGATAAGCTGTTCACGTGTTAAGCCATTGCTTAACCTATCAGCTTAGCTTCGTCAACAAGGTCAAAATCTGCCTGACAACGACAGGGATAAAGTAAATTGAATAATTTAGGCTGCTATGTTATGTCTCAGCTAGTGACGGGTCATGAAATTATAACGACCACATCCTGCGTCCCTCTTGCACACAGTAGTAAGTGTGCTTGTATGTTAGTGTGTGTGTGTGTGCATGTTTGGGCAGGTCAGTCATCCCTAGCAGACTGTTAAGGGATGTGAAGTCTCTAAGTCTTTAAGTATTGATGATCTCGGCGAAGGCTTAGGTCAGTCTGGACTGAAAGACAGGCATGAGGGGGAAGAGGAAGAAGAAAGAATGAAAAGACACAAAAAAGGTGGGTTGACAGACATGGCAAGGGGTTTTGGCCACTTCCATGCCAGGGACAGAGCTGTGCTCTCAACAAAATGAATGACACCAAAAGACACGCAGAACGAAAGGGTCTGGTCAAGATATGTTATTGGGAAACCCTGTAAACAGTTGGAATAATCTCCAAAATAAAACCACAGTTTTACATCCAATGTCCTGATACTAGACCTAAACACATGTTTATAGGATTATTATTATATAATTATTCTACAGTTCTACAACAACTGTTCTTCCAACCAGACCTAAACACAGGGATTTTAATCTTCAAAATAATCCCACAGCTCTACACCAACTGCTCTTCTAACTAGAACTAAATGCATTTATTAATCTCCAAAATTATCCCATAGTTATACATCAGCTGTCCCACTAACCAAACCTGAACACAGTCTTATTAACCTCCAAAATTATTCTATAGTTCCATGCCAACTGTTCTACTAAACAGACCTAATCTCCAACAGTTTTACAGTAGCTGTCCTTCCAACCAGACCTAAACAGAGATTAATTAACTTTGTAGATAATGGATTTAACATTACTGAGAAAGTCCTCAGGGCACCATTTCCATCAGATTCCGCCAGTCACCTAATTGCGTAAGAGGGTACATATGAACTTCTGGTGAACCTGAAGTAGGCTTCAGCAGACCTCGCTCATTGAGTTGCCAAAATTCATAGCAAAACAGACAAAGTTCTCTCTCATTAGTGTTTGAAAGTGAGTGTGAAAGTTAAGGAACGCACATGCAAAAGTCTGTGAGACCAGAGGGCACAGGGCTGGAGATCTCTTCACAGGCTCTCACTCTTCCACCTTAGCTCAGATAAAGACGTTAACAATAAGAGCCGGTTGCAGTTGGCCGCTTGCCCGCTTGGCCGTTTCCAGAAGATGAGAAGGCGTATGGAAACTGTGCTGTATATGTACACACTCATGTACCATATACTGAAGCATTCATTTCTAAACAGTGCTTTTTACTACCCCCCCCCCCCAAAAAAAAGAGCTTTCTGTCACAAAGCATAAAAAATGACAAGGCCTTTCTCCATTTCCCTCCTTCTACTTCCCCCTCCCCTCCCCTCCTGTCTCTGGCACGGGCACCAAGGAGAGGAACCAAATTGCTTTGTATGCTGTTTCTTTCTGCAGCCGCCAAGCTTGTGTGACAGATATATTGCTTGCCGTGTAAGATGGATTTATAGGAATTTCAATCATAAACAGGATGCGTAGCAGTTTTTGGGGGCCCGTGGGATTTTCCCCCCTATTTATGTGTGCGAAAATGTTTATGTATGCGGCCTCGGCTGTTATGGGTTATATATGGGTTATATATTTGTGTGTGTTAGGTATAAATAAGGGACGTGTGTGTCTGTGTGTACAGAGAGAGGCTCAGGGTCCAGACAATTAATTGGCCCTAGCAAGTTTGATCTACAGCTGTGGCCATAAACAGAATAGCATCCTGACATTGTCTATCCCAGCCTTGGCAGTTTCCCATTCTTGAGGTGACAGACATCTTGCCTAACACAGAACCATCTTAAGAGGCCTCTTTTCATTTAGAACACCCCCACTGTGGATATCAAACGTAACAATCCAAATGTACCTTAAAAATAAAGGGTTGTTGGCTATCAAAAAGTTATATAGTATATAAAAGTATCTTTGGGTTATGTATAAAGTATGTCTGGTTACTAGAAGGTTTAAACCTTCCTAGTACCTTGTCAAAGTCAAAGTGAACTTTATTGTCATTTCACCATATACAAGTACACAGAGAAATGGCGAGAGCTCTGGATCCACAGTGTACATCCAGATACAATAATTGTGTGGAAGCTCTTCAAGCTTTAAGAAATGGTTCTTTGCGAGGCGCTTCACAGGTATGAAACTCAAACTGGTCCTCCAGAACCTCTTTCTTCCATTCCTGTGTATAAAGTTGGAGATCCCTAAGGACTGGATAGATAACTAGTTGGTAACCAAAAATGTTTCTTTTGGTTTTCAAGCTGTGGGTCATCACCCATCGGTGGTGTTTATGAGTGGGTCACAAAGAAGCAAGAGGCTAAACGTAGTGTGTTTTAGATCACTACATCTTATACTAGCCGCAAGTACCGTCACACATGTACATCAAGCGTCAAGGCTACATGCAGCTACAAATGTATAAAATACCCCTTTTTATTGCTTTTAACTGTCTTTTTCTCAGGTGGTTCAAGTAGAGTATGCTTAGACAAAATAACATGTGCAGTAAACTTTTATTACAATTAATTATGGCATTAATGGCTAGCAATGTTTTATTACCGAATGAAATTTGTTCTAATAACCTTTGCCATGGCATGTTTATGGCTTGGTTATGTCAGTGTTATATAATAGGGTTGCCTATTTATATTGAATTCTACACCAGTATCACCAAGTATTGTAAAGCTTCATATTTTACTATACTATAATATTGCACTTGTTGACTGAAAATACAAGTAAAACTGGACTTAAAGTGTTTATTTTCATATTTCCCAACAAACAGGATTTCTTCGTGTGTGTCCTGGTATGGAAAAATCATACAACCACTGTTTTGACCTCCTTTGTATGTACACAGACAACAGATCTGTAATGTTTTGGGCTTTGGTATCCAATGGGTTCACTACAAGAGGCCAGTAATAGAAGGTAGTAGTAGAATTCTGCAGAACTGTTTTACCTTGACTTGTGAACCTGAAATCTATCAAGTTTTGTCAAAGTAAGCCCCTTTTCTTTTGCATCTCTCTCTCTCTCTCTCTCTCCATATATATAAATATATTCCTCTATATGTATTTGCTTATATATCATCCCCTATATTTATTAAGTTTTATGTATGCTTATTTGTAAAAGCAAACATTTTCTAAACAAAAACAAAAAACGGCTCCCATTGTCCTTAGCTAAAAGCATTAAGAGGGCTTCCCCCTTAATTAGACACACTTGAAAACCACAGCATGTCCCTCAAGAGAACCATAGCAACCCTGAGTGTCCATTTTATGATGCATAGGCCCACTTAGACTTTAATGGAAACGTCTATGGAGCAAATGGCTTTGGGGCCAAGACTAAGCCCGTTTTAAATACTGGTCCAGCCTGTAGGTCAGGATGCGCAACCAAGCATTCACGCTCGACTCATTTCAAGATAGGAAAATGTATCTTTTAATCAAAAGCTAACCCGCTTGAAAAAGACAACTGGTAATCTCAGTACATTTATTACAGCACTAACCCCCCGTTGTGAAGAGGGGTTAAGCTTTATTTTTCTGAGGTTATGATTAAACTGCACCCGGCACTAATATTGCAGGATTAGGGCTCCTGAGACATGGCAACCCGTGGGGGGAACAAAAAGCAAATGGAAATTTTTAAGTAAATGAAACAAGATATTTCTGCAAATATAGGCTCTGAAGTCTAAATGTTCACTGGGGACAGTGACAACAGAGATTAGCAGCTATGCTAATTCTAGCCTAATGGAACGGCTTCTGTCAGACACCTGATGTCTACGTCGGCCGTTTGGGTGCAGTAATTTGATTTCAGCCACATAATCACTTGAAAAGCTGTATGTCCTTCTAAAGCAATTGCTTATTTAAGCTACTAGAAACAATGGCTGAGCTTTGTGATTGGATTGGCACGGTATACCTGCACCTGCCACCAAAACAGATTGGTTTTGTGGTAATCTGCCAAAAGCTAGCCACCTGGGAAGATCAATTAATCTAAAACAACAAAAGTTTTCAAAGCATGAGATTCCTTCTTACCTTGAAAAAGAATTATGGGTTGTGTATTTACCATCATTCTTTACGATTAAATGGGAGCTACGAGAAAACAGTTTGAAATGCCTGGAAGTCATATATCTATCATAGACTCGGATTCTCCATTTCAACAACAAGTACACACAGAGACCACCCGCTCCCATGTTTGGGATTTCTGCAAGCTCAGGTGTGGGTGTGTGTGTGACCAGTCATGCAGGTGTGTTTACGGCAGCTAGTGCATAGGCATGACGAATGGCCTTTACAGATAAGGGTGCACAAAGGCCTCTATTGTTCCCAGGTTACCAGATAACCATCCTTCAACCTGTTCCCATGTCACTTTCTCCGTCCATAGATCAATGAGGGGGTCACCCGAGACTGAAGTCACTATTCCCACTGGTCATTAAAGCCCCTCCCACCAGAAGCCCATGTCAATTAAGTCCAGTGGCCAAACCTCCTAAGGGACCATTCTAGACTCTTATCTCAATCCATTATTGGAATCTTTGCATTCTAATATGGGTAAATTTAGCTGAAAACTACACTCACGACAACAAAGCTGTGCTTCAAAGCAAGACCAAACTAAGAGCCATTAAAATGTGGCAATAGCAGAACTACTTGTTAATAAAAAATGAGATTTGTTTATAGTGTACTTGTAAATGTGTCCATCATGCAATAAACACCCAGTGTTGATCCAGAAGATAACTGATAACAAGAAGTATTCTTCCTCCCAAAACCAGGGCAACAAATCATTTTTATTCTCAAAATAATTTCCATGATTTTCAGTGTAATGGTGAGAGGTACTGTAGTTTCCTCAAAGCCTGTGGTTTCTGGAAAAAAAGCTTTTGTTTTCTTTGGTTTATGGATGTTGTTTTAATTATGAGGTTCTTCAGATTCCACATAGCTTGTGGTGTCCAGAGAAAAGAAAGCAAGGTTCTTCCTACCTTGTGGTTCTTGCCATGGCGGTAGATCATCCAGTCTTCTCCATTGGTGCTGACCTCTAGCTTGAAGGTGGTGACATAGTAAGACTTCTGCGTCTCTTTTGAAATTGCACCTTGGGTGGCAATACCAGTCAGAACTTTGAGGAAGTGTAGGTCCACCTGAGAAAGAGAAATAGAAGAAAATGAGAGAATATGAACGGTATGAACTAAGTTTTGGAGCTTGCTTCTGAGGGTTTCAGGGTTTTATCTAAACTAACAAAGTATCATAAAAAAAACAAAAAAACAAGTATCATAAAGCACAGTTAGTAAAAAGAAATTGTCTGTTTATGCATCTTCTAAGATCAAGAAAACAAAACAATCCACTTTGTCCAGATCACTATAGAGGATTTGGTCTGCTGGCTCACGCCAGCAAACACACTACAGCTTCCATTATAAAGCTTCACCTGTGATTTATCGTTGGGGTGTCCTGAAGGAGAATAACCCCAGCACAAGGTGATTCAGCCTCTGATCCATCAAAAACACAAGACAAGTGTTTTCAGGCCAGAACGTAATCGCCATTCTGGAGAGGATGGGGAAAGAAAGCACGACGGAAGGAGGGGATCTAAAATCGATGGCGCAGTAGAAGATTGCTAACCACGGATTCCTGAGGAGTGCCCTCATCCATCATGAGGTGGTTACCGTCATAGCAGGCCTTCCACGCATCATCACTCCCCGCCGAGACAACAAACACAGCGCTCATGGAGCGTGCCGTCTACCGAGGGGTGAGATAGAGTGCTCCTAAGAGGGTTGGTTGCGAGTGTGTGTGTGTGTGTGTGTGTGTGTGTGTGTGTGTGTGGTACTGATAGAACAGTGGTGCTAAACCAGTGGGCCATGACCCAAAAGTTGGTCAGGACCAGCCACAAAGTGGGTCATGAGTGTATTCTTCTCCATACAAAACATTTTAATGTTCAACTTTTTACACCTGGTTTACTAATTGACACACAGCAGTTTTTGACAAAATGGGCTTGAAACAAATGATACTATGTGATAGTAACTGGAAGAATGTTTCAGTGGTTGATTCTTTAAAGAATATTTTTTGTAAATGAGATGTGTGAGAGCAAATAACATTTGAAAGAACCTTTATGTAATGTAAATGTTCTATACCAGGCATGCCAAACCCTGGTCCTGGAAATCTACCATCCCAATGAGTTCCAACACCCCTGACTGTATTCGGTTTCTTTTGAAGACCCTCATTACCTGGATCAGGTGTGTTAGATATGGGTTTGGGATTAGAGCTTGGGTAGTAGATCACGTCAGAATCAGAGTCCAGGATGGAGTAACCCCGCTCTATAGCAATTCAAGGTTTCTCTCAGAACTGTATGTCCAAGACTACAACAAAAGAGGAACCTTAAGTGGACAATGAATTAGAGAAGACCAGAAATCAGTACAGTTTGTGTGGAGTTGCCTTATAGAAACAAAGCATTTGCTTCTGGGTTCTGACTTCATGACAAAGGACAATTGTGGGTACTGAGGCAGGAGAAGCTCACAACCACTGGGACACATCCCCACCTGAATGTACTCTTTGTTGCTGTCTTCTGCAGGCGTCCAGGCGTTGTCCTCGTTATTGAGGCGGGCTAGCCGAGGGTGCCAGCGGCCGTCATAGAAGCTGGAGGAGGCTGTGATCTGCTCGTCGGAAATCTTCCCCGACTCCATTCCGAAGGGGGTACTGCAGTGGAAGGCTTGGAAAGTGGAAGTGAGAGACAGAAAGAAGAGAGAGAGATAACAAGAGACTTTTTAAAATTCCCACTACAACACAAGAAACAGAGACTGAACTAGCAACTCAAAAGGTGCCTCAGTTGGGTTGATGGGTGAGGAAGAGATTGTGTTACCATTGGATGACAAGGAACAATGTAAACAGACGGAGAGAAAAAGAGGGAGGAAAAGGTTGGGAAATGGGAACAAGATAGAGATAAGGCAAGACAGACAGATAACGGCTTATAAACGGCTAGATAAAGGGATAGAGAGGACAGAGGTACTCTCAACTTCCTCTCAACTTACACTTAGCTTGCCTCAATGGCAGTTCTAATAAGACAGTCCATTAATAAACAATGAATGGCTCTGATGCAAATCTTCATCATGCTTACTGTCACTGACTTCCTTGAGGGTCATATTGTAGCGTGCAGAAAAGCCATCCTTGGCTACGGCCATATCGGTGTGGAAGGACAGAGAAAGGAGCCCAGTTGAAGATACAATCTCTGGAGGGATCTTGGTGCCGCAATATCGTCCAATCAGAGGTGCCACTGTCAGAGGAAGTCAAAGGAAAAACACAGATCAGAAACATGACGAAAGGAGCACCTGCTTATAATGCTGGAGTACTAGAAGGGCTTCCAATGAAGAATTCATTGTGGTCAATTAAATTACTGCATTTACAGTGAATTTGGACAGGCGGGCTCCACATGAAAGACTGAAAGATCAAAGACTTAAACACAAGGTTGTTACAGTAAAGAAGACCTTATTGATTTGGACGTAAAGTCTGACAGTATTAGCCTGTGTGGTGTTCACAAACCATTATACTTCACAGACTTGCTCAAATTACCAGGTTTACAATGGACTGTACTTTAATGAATAAATAACTCCTTAATCTTTAAAATAAATACTATAAAACCAAGGTAAGATGTCTCCTTCTGTACTAAAAGCTAAACCTTAAGCATTAGCTAGAAGATACCAAGGATGGTGTGGCACAAATCTGGGACATAATTTCCATTAGCATTTGGCCCATTAATGGCCCATATGGGATGAGGGTACAAGGAAATGCCAGGACTCACATATGTTATGATATTTATACCTTTTCCGAATAAAAATGACAATTTTTAACCCTAAACAGTACCTTAAAATAGATTAATAGCTATTAGTGTTATTTTTATTAAATTTTATTATATAGATACTGCTGTGAGAGGGCAGCATCTCAGTCACCTCTAAACCATTACTGTTAACCAGTCAACCACTAGTTTAATCACTAGATCTACTGCAAATGTTGGGCCACCACATCTGTCCCACTTCTGGGCCCTCATACTATATGGTAAATGGGCCACAGGTAAATGCTGAATGTTTCCCCTTTTTTGGGCAATAAAGACTTTCTTTCTTTATAGAACCGAATAAAAATGCAAGGTTCAATGAGGATCTTTTACTTTGATAGCAACTTGATAGTAATGCTAAACATTAGCAAAGGCAAATTTATGATTATGAGAACCTTGCTAATAGTCATCTCAGACAATCACACACAATCAAAATGTAGTGTTAGATTACAGGCGATTAAAGATAAGACCTGGCAAGGACAGGTTTGATGTTGTGTCCATTTTATAAATGTTATGCTCATGACTGGCTTAGAAGGTTCTGTTGACAGCAGGACAGCCTGAAAGCTGAAGACTCAACAGGGATATTCTCCACTCTTGAGAATGGCTGACGAGACATAGCATGATTCTCTGCTCTCAATCCAACCCAGTGCCCTGGATTAGGGGGGCTTTTCTAAGACTTCTTTTACAACGTCTGTCTGCCAGAGCCTTTGATTCGCAGCCCCTACACCTCACAGGCTTATTGTTTTGTTGTTGTTTTGAGAGGTCAGGTAAAGGGTATGAGAAGTCCTACAAAGAGAAAATGTCTCAAGAAAGACTTTGCCTATTGGGGACCTTTACTGGAGAATCTGGACTACTTCATGAGCTTTGAGATCGAGGAATATAAAACTAAAGACTCTTAAAGGGTTCTTTGAAGAAATCACTTTCTGTTCCCTAAAAAAGAACCCTTTTTTAAAAATGAATGACCATTGAGCTGTGCACCAGCACCCAATGTGACCCAGGTTAAGATAATGTTAAGATAATGAATGGAGTAATGGATGATAGGTTACAGTTATAAATGACTTTCCATATTTTTTTTTTTATTTTAATGAATATTCACATTAGCTACAGAAAGCCCACTTACTGTTTATTTGCTGAACAGAACACACTGGAGGGAAACATGAAGGTTAAACACTGTTCTGTGCGAAAATTATACTTTATGTATCTATTTTGTTTATTCTTGAACAAAAGAATAGAAATTGTGCACCGAAAAGCTTGTTCCCTGCAGAAAAAAAATAAAGTGACTGTTGTAAGAATACAGTCACAAGTGTTCGCAGGTGCACCTGGTGAAATGGCTCATTTACTTTAAAACAAATTTTGTTAGAACTTCTTGTTGTTTGTATTCCAGTGTTTTTTCAGCATTGCAAGAGAATGGGAGATCAAACCAGCAGGTGACTAAAATAGGTGCAAAAAAAATGACTTTTTGCTGCTAATGACATTGTAACTCTTTATGTAAAACCTCTTTATGACCTCCCCATCAGCGCTGATATAAAGTGTTCCTGTGATTCTCCACCGTAAACATCTGTGACAGCCCATAAATAAAATCCACACCTGAGAAACCCGCAAACACTCTGACCGCTCACATGCCTCAGTCGACACCAATTTCAGTGCCAATTTCAACACCAATCTCCCTCTCTTTATCTGCGGTCTTCCACCAGAGAGATAAAACAATCGCTCTTCTTCCTAAAAAAGGAAGGAAGGAAGAAGCTCCTCAGATAAGCCTGGACTGAAGAGGGCACTGACAAAGGGCTTGAAAGGGAACAGCGACAGACAAGGAGGTGGAGAAAACAGGAAATAAGTCATGGAGGAAGCCTCTGGCCTTTAGGAGGTGTCAGCGCGTGTTCTTGAGAAGCAGGAAAGGGCTCAGCGGCGGGCTGGCATTCTCAAGACCTCCAGTTTAAAGAAGGACTTCACACTCGCTCCGAGGAGCACCGAAGACTTACTGCATATAAGAGAAATGCAGTTGGAGATGCAGTGGAGAGGTGCTTGGTTTTTATTTTAAGCAAAATAAAATTTGATTACATTATTTATTCTATTCCCCGGGGTTGGCCTCTTTTAATGTTATTCCCCCCAATACACTAGACTGAAATAGGGTGAGTGCAATAAAGTGTGCAGAAATGTGGAATAAGGGTGTCCAAACATTTCTACCAAAATTCTACCTATTGTACTGTTTGAAACCATTTTCAGCTCCCTGGCCATCAGAAGCACTCACCCTGTGGGAGGCCATCCCACACTTCCAGCCAGTCATACTTGCAGTCGCCCTCGGCCATCAGCAAGGGGTCATTCTCCAAGTCAAAGGTTTTGAATGTGAGGGTGACCTCGGTCTGGGGCGGGGCGATGATGATGTAGGAGCACTCCAGGTTGTGGGGGTACTTGTCGGGGAAGTCAGGCGACTCGATCACACCGGTGGGAGCGCTGAAGTTCCGGAAACAGTGCTCTGAACCTGCGGCACACAGAAAAATTAATTTAAGAAAATGATGAAACATGATATGCTAATCTGGTGAACCTCTGGAGAGCCCGTGAAAGTAAATAAAACACTGAAGGCCTTTGATGTCTGTTCACAGCTCATTTAAAGATATGCACTCTTCAGGTGGAAAAATACAACATTACCGTTGCACAAATTATTAGAATTTTTTTTTTCAAGAGATACAAAGTTTACATGCTTAACACAGAGCAAAACACTTTGGCTGATTTCACTTATTTATATTTTCATCCATCTGATGCTACACTGTAAAAAACTAAAGTAAAATATAATATATCATGTATCATATATCAAATATCGAATATCATATATATATGATATTCGATATTTGATATATGATATATATATAAACAACCACGAAAAAAAAACAAGAGGCAGCATAATTTTTTTCTGGTTGTTGCTTTTGCAAGTTGTGGGAGTGTGTCTGTAAAATTTGCGTGTCACTGTTGTTTTATACACTATTGACCACACTTAATTCAAACTCCAAACAAAAAAAAAATATTTGCACAGCTCACACTGCAATAGTTCATAAAAGAATAGCAACCAGTGCAGAGAAACGCACATATAAGAACAAAAGTAGCACAGATGAGCAGCAGGCTATGTCCCAAATAGTTCCTTACTCCCTAAATAGTGCACTAATTAAAATACAGGCTTCTCTATCCAAACAGTGTATAGTACATCTAACAAAGGGCCACTGGCGTGTTTCAGTCATGTGTGCAGAACTTTATTATGGAACACTGTTGTTTCTTTAAGGGGACTTACATTACTCTTAAAGTTGTGACAGTGGTCTGTAAGGTCCAATGGACTGCTATAGTAAGAGAACACCACTGTAAAAACTGTATTCGGTTAAATAAGATGTTAATAATTATGTTGTATTAGTATCCGGGAAACCAACACTTTTAGTCTTCTTTTGCACCAAAACCCGAAACACATGCTGGACACAATGTCTCCTACACAGTTCGGCCATGTGTGAAAATGTAAAAGTTATTTACGATATGATGTAGCCTAAACAAGCACTCCCAGCTCTTTGTAAACATTTCAAAGTTTTCTGCAAACATCTGGGATGAAGTTTTCAGTGCAGTTCACTGTAACTCACATGTGTTTCACAGGTGCCCTGAGGAACAAGAACAGTTGCACAAGAGGGGCCTGAGCCCGCAGCACTTGGGCCCGCACTGCCACCCATCAGGCAACGTGCCTGCCGAATGCAGAGCGGAGCAGGGAGAGAAATTTAATGGCCGCAAGAGAGAGAGACAGAGAGGCGGGAGAGAGAGAGGGAAACAGGCAAGCTTAATGAGAGAGAACGGGAGATCAAGAGGGAGAGATAAACAACAAAACAAACAAGCCTAAGTGGGAGGCGGCAAGAGCCCATGGCTCATCTGCCATGCAGATTTATGCATGCCGAGTTGCTCACCTTGAGCTCTGGCAGCTGTGCGGCCCGCGTTAAACTTCCCGACGTGCTTTGCTCTCACCCGAAGTCGTGGCACAGGTCCTGAGTCATTGCGAGTGCAGTTGTGGACGTGCACATCAATGAATGAAAGCCATGGTGCTCCATGACCAAGCAGGGTCAGCTCTCTTCTCTCTCCCTCTCTCACTCTCTCTCTCTCAGACACTGTATATTCCCTTTTCCCAAAATGTAGTCAATCAGGACAGTGTCTTTGGTTTGCAAATCTACAAACCTCATACCCCACCAATCCAAATGAGCACTCATGCTACAGAGCTGTGAAAATGTTTAAAGGGGTACATTTCTGAGGCAGAGTGAGCCATTATGTCCAAATGAAGCAAAATTGGAATTGTGATTTTCCCAGAAGTGGCCTTGCCTAACAAAATTACATAAGGTGCTATTGATTTCACCACTGGAAATACACTGGAAACAAATGGTATCTATGGGAGAGCTTGGAGACGAAAGTTATATTACCAAGAGGAATATAAAGGCTTGTCCCACATTTGCCAAAAACTCCTTTGTGATCTCCAAGCTTTTTGGAAGCTAAATAAAGCTAACACAATATTGCACAATAAACATGGTGATGGTAGTGTCATGGTGTGGGGATGCTTTGCTGCCTTGGGGCCTGGATGACTAGCAATAACTGATACAACCATGAGTTCTTCTCACTAACATGAACTCCTGTATGTAAATGTCAGGTCATCAGGCTTTGACCTGAAGCAGCATAACAATAATCCAAAGCATAAGAATGAGTCCTGTTCTGAATAGCTTAAAAGAAACAAAATTAAGAGGCCCTGTTGATGTCCTGACTTGAACAACCTTGCTGTGTTGGATCTTCAGTGGGCAGTTGATGTCCAAAAGCTCTCCATTGTGGTTGAATTAAAGCCGTTATTCAGCGAAGCCTGTGGGTCAACCACTCTTCCTCCGCAGCGATGTGAAAGACTGATCTCTGGTAATTGATTGTATTTGATGGGACAGCCAGTTACTCCATTGTAACTCCAGCACCAAACTGAAGAAGCAAACTTCAGGCCCCAAGCACATTCCGTATTGTCACATTTTCTAGAAGCATTTCCTAAGTGCCTGCAGAAGTGGCTTAGAAATGTTCTACATCCTGACACCAGTAACAACCTACCTCTACTTTTTTTCAGAACGGTTGTGAGTCAGTCAGGGTCAAAGAATGACCAGGGCCTTAGGGTTTTGAAACACATCCATACAGCTATCCATACACAAAGGTCACTTTGTATATGTGCTTACAGCAACCAGGTCACCTATTCCTGACCTACATACTGAAGATAAAAACCACAAAAATACACACAATTTCCCTTACGTAGAAACACTATCAACAGATTTGTGCCTGAAAAGGAGCTTGCAAGGCCCCGTTATGCTATAAACACATACCCCACTCACCCCTACACAAATACACGCACACAGAACTGTGAGCCCGCTCTCGCCTCATTTTACATTATTCTCCATGTTCTCCTTCTGCACCCACAAACAGTGATATTAATAGCTCAGCATAAGCATGTGTGGAGGCAGGTAGTGGCAGCATCTCTACGACACAGTTCGTGCTGGAGGAATGCATAACAATCTTCCAGCTGCTAAACATCATCAAGAAGCCCTTCACATGACTCACACAGCACAGTGAGTGTAAGTATGTGAGGGCCATCACTGGCACTGGCACTGGCACCCTCAAACCATTTACATTAGATATCACGAGGCCCAGGAGAGTAAGGCACAGACACCACTGAAGTACGTAACTGAAGTGTTTATTACAGTTCAAGCAGATTTATGTATACAGAAAAGCAAAGGAGTAGCAGTTTCGCCTCCTGATAAAGCGAGTGCATCTGGGATGTGATAATCGCTGAAATGCCACATTTCTGCAGGAACATGTAAAAATTTGAACCGAAACTGACTACACAAACAAAATCCAAGGTCATTTCAAAAGACAGAATGCCTGTGCAGAAAAGGGACATGCACAAGTACATGTACATCCATAGTCATATTTTAACATTAACATTATCTTTTTTTTAATACATTGTTGTATTTTCGCTGGGAACAATAAAGTTAGGATTCTGAAAAACGCACGTAAAGACCAGTGCCTGTTTTCAAATTGTATAAAAATAGTATTATACATCAGGACATCGCATGTGTGTGTGTGTTTCAGGGTTTGTGTGTATGATTGGGGGTGTGGTAGTATGACTACCACTGGGACTTCTCCCTTGCTTCGTTTTTTTTACTAGGTCAGACTCGTGTCTGACTGTGATCCCCTCCAGAAGTGGGCCGTCCTGTCAGAGCCTTCTTCCATTACCCCGTTTCCTCCCACTCTTTGACCTTGCCATGCGTGCCACGGCTGCGAGACAGACCCACACACACAGCAGGGGAGCCCTATGCATGAGTGCCTCGTAACCGCTTATTAGTTCACGTTTGTGAGCACGCTGAAAACTGTCTCCTTTCGCTCCTCGGGCTTCCCTTCCTTTTCCTGTCACCAAGAGCGATCGCTCGGCACACAGGAGGTGTGGCCACAAGATGGTTCAGTTTGTTGCTGGGTAGAAACGTATCAGATTGGCATCAAACTTTGTGTGCCAACAGAAAAGACAGCACAGAGAAAGGTGGGAGAGTTTTAAAGAGCTTAGCTATAAGCTTAACATTAGCTGACCAATAGCAATGCACCTTCAGAGCAAAGCTATTACTGTGCTGTACCTCAATGAAAGCCTCCACATTGGCTCTTGCCTTCTTTGGTTCCTTTCTTTAAATTACTATCATTCTGTACAAGAAAATCCTACTTTTATCGTGCAATGAACCAATTCAAGCCATATCACCCCCTATGTTTCCTGAAGTGTATTGCAATTTGTCGGACTGGCCATTCCTACCATTCTAGAGATTTTAAGTGAAACATTCACAACACTTTTCATAACCAACCATGTTACTGGCTAATTGTAGAGTGTGGAGCATCCTCCATTCATGTTTCCTATCCATAGCTCCTCCCTTTGCCATGTCTATCAGGGAAATCTACTAAGTCTACACTGTAATTATCACTTCTGAGCTTTTCACTTTCATACCCGGATCACCTCCAGGATGACGAACATTACACCAGGAGATTTTGCAGCTGAAACAGTCAAAACAATGACGAATAGGAAACATTTTTCAGCCTAAACACTGTTTGAGTTCAGGACTGATTCCAGTGTCACTATCTTTACTGACCAAGCAGTTAGCAGGATGTATTATTTTAGCAGAGACAAAGTCATAAAAAAGTTCTGAAACATGCTTTTGCCAAATGAATAGCTGGAAAGCATTCACTCCCAACATGGATGCCTGACCCAGAAGAGAATGTGACACATATAGCAGACTAGAACATGGCACACTTCTGACATCCCTAGGGTCTGTGATCATGCCTTTAATTGAGCAACAAGACTTGGTGGAACGAAAGGCTACAAACTTTAAGTCCAATCTTCTGCATATACAGTCAATCTGATAAATCATATTTGTTGCCCAGCGCTTGTTTCTTTGGCTTCAGAAACCACATTAGCAAGTCTAATTGAGATTATTTAAAATGAAAGGAGCAACTTCAGATGCCAAACATGTATCGACTGTTTGAATGCACTAATAGAAAGGGGAACATTGTGTAAACTTTTTTTTTTTCACTAAACAATCGCTGGCTGCTTGTTAGATTGGGAGAAAGGGAAATTCCAAAGTCAAATTTCCTCCAGTGTAAAAGGAGGTGGGCAGGTAATTAAAGCTGTGGCTGTTTCAGGATGGGAGGAGAGGGAGAGAGTAAGAAACTCAAGGCTGTTGTTAAAGTGGCAGTAAATTCCACAGGGCGACCAGGATGGCCTCCAGACTGCCCCACCACAGGTGGGGGGGCGGGGCCAATGCCGCCCAGAGCGACAGAGACCTCTGGCCCTAATTGGCCTTTCCTGTTCTTCCTGTGAGTGTGTTATGAGCCGAAGGCACCTTGGTGGGAAGTCTTCCTCCGCTAACCGTGGCAACAGCGTCACAGGCACGTGACCCGGAGTGTGTGTGTGGTAGGGGGTTAAAATCTGGTGTGACTGAACTGGGGCAGAAAAAGGGGAGCAGTAAGGGAGGGCAGGATTCGCTGCTGACTCTCGATGAACAGGAACTGGGGAACCCTGGAAGGCACGGGGGTGTTTCAGACTGCTCCTCAGGGGAACACAGAAGGCTTTTCAGAGGAGAGGGATAGGTAATGGGGGTCACAAATAAACAAGATTAGTCAGGCTAATGGGTCACAGGTTAAGCCCTTTTGATGCTTTTAATTACTGGTTCCCCTATTCCAATCACTTAGGACAGTGGTTCTCAACCCCCCTGACGGCCCCTAATTTTGCTTCATCCCTATGTGCTGCAAGATGGACTGGAGTAAAAATCCAAACTGTTAGATGCTCCCTGAGGACAGGCTTGAGGACTATTGGCTTAGGCGGCATCCAGAGCTTCAAATATGATGAAACTGAGCTTCTGTCAACCTTGTACTCAGTTTTAGTTCAACTTATCATTCTAGCAGCAGGTAGCTTAGTGCTAAGGGTGTTCGCTCTATGATCAGGAAGGCATGTGTTTAATTCCCAAGACTGCTAAGCACCTCTGAGGTACCTTGAGTGAAGTACCGTCCCCACACTGTTCCCCAGGTGCTGTGTTCCTGGCTGCCCGCTGCTTCACTTGGTGAATGGGTTAAATACAGAGGAAGAATTTCGTGCTGTGCACACTGTGTGCTGTGGTGTGACAGAATGGTCACTTTCACTAGATCTTTCTTTTATATATCTGGGCTACTGTGTACATCAAGGACCATCATCTACAGTATGGTGCAAATGTCAAGGCACCTACGCATCTGCTAGCAAAATTAGCAGTAAAAAGTATCAAGATTAGTTTTGTTTGTAAAAGGTAATTGATATTTTGTGTGCTGGTGAGGAGAATACAGGTTCGGTTCCAGATTTCTCCTTGGTTCCTCCAGCCGTTGTTGATGTGAAATTCCATCAGTAGCTCCATATTTACTTTAATGAAGGACTGATTGAGTCAAAGTAATACTGAACTGAACAAGGAACACACTAATATACAGTACATAAAATCACTATTTGCTGTTTAATGTATAATTTTATTTAACATATTTAGTAATGTTAATGTGAGAAAAATTCACTGCTCATCTAAACAGTTATTTTCGCTGGTGTCTGTCATCCTGTGCTCTGTAGGTGTTAATTACATTTTTATCAAAGAAGACAAAGCCCCTTGTCATATTCTAAAACAGCCCCTCCGCTGGTTCTCGAAACATCTCATCAGTCCTTTTGTGATATCCTTTGGTGACCTTCTGTAAACTTAAGCTCTTGGTTCAATGCCACTGTGTACGCAGAACTGATAAGCATCTGTTACCTAACGTCTTAGGGCTCAAGTTAGCCAGGTTTATGAGGTTTGCACGAGCAAAGCATCCAACCCTAACTAGTTAATGACACACTAATATAGTTTGCATAAACCCTAGCAACAAGAAAGTTACAGCTCTGGGAAAAAAAGAGCCCACTGCAATTTATTTTAAATCAGCATCTCTATGAGTATGACAACCATTCCATAGGTGTTCCTGAATCAAACCTTATTTCATGAGGAAAAGTATAAAAAAACCCTGTCCTCTTGCAGTGTGACTAGTTAGATGGTGAAACACGACTAGAAGAACGTCAAAGGTAATTATTGCCATTTTGTTTAAGCGTGAACCAAAAACGTGTTTTCTTTGAATTATTTAAGTTCTGGAAACACTGCATCATTTCTCTTTTTTGATGTATTCTCTTTTCCTTTAAAATATGCTTTAAAGAACAATATTTTTATTTGGAAATTAGGAGAAATACTGTCAGCAGTTAAGGCAAATCTGTTCAGTTCAATACTTGCACCTACAAAAGATTTAAATACAACTTTGCAGTGGTCTCCTATTTTTTTCCAGAGCTATATAAACAGACCAATCAGAACTTTAGAGCAGGGTAGCAGTGGATCCTAATCACACCTGGTTCAACCCACCTGCTAATTTGGCAAATGTGTTTGAGGGGAACTGCTAAACTGTGCTCCCAGGCAGGGGATCAAACCACTGGAATAAAAGTACATTAGCTAGCATTACGTTGCGTGATGGTGAGAGGGGAGCCAGTCATGTTTCCTTCACTGCAGCACTGCCAGTGATCTCATATATTGGGGCCGACGCTTAGGTAGTCGTTCCTCTTCACACCAGAGCTGGCTGTGACACCCCATGATTTACACAAAAGACCAGGCATCCAAAAACTGGAAATGAAACATCCGCAATGGTGATCACTCTTTTCTCATATTACATCCCACTCCAGCCGTCCAACTAAATTGAAAAAAGAAGCAAACAGGATTACTCATTCCCCCGGGAGTCTGTGGGTGGGCTGGTCCAGCTGGGGTACGTAGCAGAGCGTTGATTTCCTGTCAGTGAGATCTAGCAAGTATTTTTGCGCTCTTGGTACATGGGAAGTACAGAAGAGACACACCTCTCAGTGGCGTGTTTACAAAAGATCCCAATCTCCATCGAAGTGACGCCTCCTCTCTTAAATAAAGGCAGTTGCATAGATAAACGCGTTCACGCTCGTAAGTTCAAACTACACTCTGCTGTAAACAAACAAGACTCTCTCTCTCTCTCTCTCTCTGTGGGAGAGTGGGGTGGGAGGCCTGGCAGCGTCCAAAGATTTCCTCGCAGCCTGTAAACTGCGGCATTTGCGGAACTATGTGGTCTCCAAACCTGATATGTGAAAGCAAACAGCAGTGAAGCACGGAGAAGCAGGAACAGCCGCTCGTCGCTTGAGAGCGAACAAAGCACTTGCGACATATGCCAGCCATGCACACCAACACAAACGCTCACACGCAATTCACTTTACCGCTAACCTAAAAGCACAGAGAGGCCTTTACCGCAAAGACATGAATCTTTGTCAGTCATTCTTTATAGGAACAGTAACAGTAAGCATTATGAGAATGATATCACCGTAGGTTAGAGGTAATGTCTGGAAACAAAGGAAATGTCAGTGACATCACTTTTCCAGGGAATCACTGAGGAGTCATTCCTGTAGTTTCAGTCATTTCGTGCAAATCACGGCGTAACAGCAATGGCAGTCTCATGCTGGCTTCAGAGATTCAGAGATTCCAGCTCTACTACAGTCAGGCACAGTGTTGGCATTTAAGTGCATTGTAGTACAAGTATTGTTGTGATTTTATATTATTCTCTTGGCATCTGCCATGGTATGAAATGCTCTCCTCTTTTCTTTCTGGCTGTCTTTTTTAGCCTTTTCACTGCAGAAAAACCTAAAAAATCTGAAGTACGTAATGCTTCATATATACTTATAGGAAAACTAGTATAACTAAAAATACAGACAATTTCCCTTTAAAAGGTACTTATAATTAATTAACAATTATGCTAGCTGAAACATTTATACACTACATACTAGACACCTCTTTAATTTGTTTTGTGATTTTATAAATACCGTATTTATTGTAGCACTTCAGTTCAAGACTTTTCTTTAATGAAAGGCTCATTATTTGAAGGCATTTGAAAAAGTGAAGTGAAAGTGACAATTCTGTCATACACCACAGCACAAAATTCTTTCTCTGTGTTTAACCCATTCACCAAGTGAAGCAGCAGGCAGCCAGCCAGGAACACAGCACCCAGGGAACAGAGTGTGGGGATGGTATCTTGCTCAGGGTACCTCAGAAGTGTTTAGCAGTCTTGGGAATCGAACCCACAACTTCCTGATTGCAGGGAGAACACCCTAACCTCTAGGCCACCAGCTGCCCCATGTTTAACTGAACCTGTATTTAAGTGCGTGTATCACCATCAATACTAATACCGCAATGGAATCAGAGCCAATATCGGCCCTTAAATGCAGTATCATGTCAGTGCAACACTCTCAGTTGATAACACTGTAACTACACTCCCATGACTGGACTTATGGTGCCCTGCTCTTAAAAAGCAAATTCAGCCCAGTCACTCAACTCATGCTCCAGTGGCACCTCTCTGATCTTTTGCATCAGCAGGCTCCAGGCAGCATGCGCTCCACAACAAATGTGACCACTACAGAACAATCCCAACAGCAAACACCAAGCAGCCTAGCAAGGCCCTCCAGCCCGCTCCTCCAGTTGCCTTATCCCCAAGGACAGGAGATCAGAGTCCAATTAAGTGGGCATTCCTGGCATGCTTGCGGAGGGATGAAAAGAGTTAAGCATTTAGCCATCACCCCCTCCCTCCCTCCCTCCCTCCACTGCCCCCTCCCTTTTCCCCTAAACTCAGTTTATTTTTTTTCACTCTCTCCCTTGATGTTTAATTGGTCTCCGAGCGTTGCGATAATTCTGAGGGAACGTTTTAGGAGCACGTCTTGACTGTGCTACGGGCTGGGGATCCTGTGACCTTCTGGAACAGAAGTGAAAAGGTTGCATAGGCTCATCCCACTAACAAGGTTGTTGCAGTAATGAGGGGTTCCCAGCAAATCACAGGGAAGAAAACGACAGCCGAGTTACTCTTGACCCTCAAAAATCCTTCTCCAATCAATGCCCCATCAGACGTGGCAGCACTTGACACACAAGTACGGTTGTGGTTGTGGGAATCTTGAAGAAAACAACTAAACAGAATGTCAAGCTGCATCTTCTGGGGCAGGGGAAACGTGGCCCTATGTGGACTTAACATCTTTGACAAAAGGTCAGTAATGAAGAGAGTGTGGTGTTAATAAACAAAGTTCTTTCCCACCAGTACACTCTACAGGGGTGAAAGTGTTTTCCTCCAAGCATGCGGAAGTGTCCGCCTATAAAGAATGTGGTGGTGTTTCACACATCTTGGAAGAAGCATATGTTAGCCTTCACCCACCAAAGAGTAGGATCATGACAGGGGGAGGCCTAGTTCGTGGGTGAGAATTAGCCACAACTAATATACGGTTCAAAAAGTAAAACTGACACAAACTTTGCCGCCACTAACTGCAACTCAAGCAAACTGTCCAACTGATCCTCACACTTTTTGTGTGGCCTTCCCTTAAATGTGCGCGAATAAAAGATGTGCGTTTTGCATTTCACAACACACAGGGCAAATAAACTGTGCAAGTTTAATACATAACACATGAAGAGACTGCATCTGTTTTGTTCTTGAAAAAGCGCAAAAGGCTCAGTACACTGGGCCCAGAGTCTTAATTCTGCAGTACAGTGAGCGCACTCGTAAAAAAGTCAATCACTAGTTGACCTTATTGTGCATAATGAAGCATACAGAGGCAAATCATTAACACATAATTCACCAAGCCACAAATTCTCCCAAATGAACAAGCCTCACATGACTCCCCAGTCTGCAACTCACTGACCACATAGTGGGTTCTAATCGAGGAAAACCTGAAAACAAGGATGGAGTTCACTCACCGGTCTTGTGGATCTCGTAGCGCAGTGAGAAGCCAGCGCCCTGGTGAGCATAATCAGACACAAACTTGATGTGGAGGACAGGGCCAGAAGAGATGATGGCAGGAGGGGCAATGTTGCTG
>JBBPCY010000082.1:27803861-27826290 GCA_037974405.1 Brachyalestes nurse | reverse complement strand
AGGGTACCTTCAGTAAGTTTGGTTAGGAAACATAATCCACACCAACAACACACACACACACACACACACACACACACTTGGATATGGCAAAGCAAACATCTAGAATAAAGTAAACACAAACATCTAAATCAAATATGGACCCTGGTTTGCAAATAAAACCTGAAAATACACTGCCCTTCACACCCCTATCACCACCACCACCACACACAAACACAGCATAATCTACACAGGCACATGTGCACCAACCATACATTCAGCCCTCTGTATGGGTAAGGACACTTCTCAGTATGTGTAGTGTATTATTTAACAGTGTATGGACTCCAGTAACACCAGTGGACGTCCCACCATTGTCCTGTTGAAGGTCTCGATTGGCTTTCTGCTTTTATGAACTGGTGGCAAAATACAATAAAATCAAATACACCACTGTTCAGTTAAAATGTAACATTATTAATATTCATGAGAAAAGATTCTTCCACCCACAATGTAGTTCATTAAGAATAGCCTGTGGTTGCCAAGCAACATAATTTGCAGAAGCCATATGAACCTGGGGGCAGTTGGCACAATCTTCTACATTACAACATTTCTTCTATTTTCTCAAAATATAAGGTTTCAAATTCTCACACAAAATGTAACATAAGACAGTTTCCCATTTATTGAGGGAAACATTTCTTTAAAACTTATGTGAAGAAGTACTTGGCCATTAAAATTAATAACTGGTGGTGCCACCTTTAGTAGCAACAGCTGCAACCAAATGCTTCCTATCACTGGATGTCAGTCTTTCACATCGCTGTGCAGGAATTTTGGCCCAATTTACTTTGATTTAGCCAAGTTGGAGGGCTTTCGAGCATGAACAGCCCATTTAAGAACCTGCCACTGCATCTCAGCGGGGTTCAGAAAAAAGTCAGGACTTGTATGAGGCCACTCCAGAACATTTTTTTTTTGTCTTTTGAGACATTCAGAGGTAGACTTGCTCATGTGCCTCAAGATATCGGTTTTGCTGTGAGACCCAACTGCATTTGAGCATCAGGCTACAGACTGATAGCTAGACATCCTTATGTTTGAGGTTCTGGTAGAGAGCAGAACATCATTCCAAAAGGCTTATGGGTCATCCAGGTGTTTTTTGTTAAAAAGGAGACAAGCTTTAATGTTCCTCCTAGTAAACAGTATTTTCTGCCTTGCCATGAATGCTCTGTCTTTTTTATAATGGTTAAACAATAAATGCTGACTTTATCTAATACAAATGAAGCGTGCAGTTCCTGATATTTTTATGTCTGGGGTTTTCGTGGAGGACTTCTTCTTGGAGAAAATTTGGTAGTATGGCCACCACTGGGAAGTTTCCTCCATTTGGAGGTTGTCACTGGAGTCACAAAGCCTTAGAAATGACTTTGCAATCTTTTCCAGACTGATGTATTTAAATATTCAGTGTCTTTCTCATGTCTTCTGGAACTTCCTTTGTCCCCAGAATAGGATGCAGTTTTTGGGACCTGTTAGCCTTACATCTCTGAAGAGCTTGCTGGACATATTTGATCTTGTCTATAAGGAGCAGCTGGTGGCCTAGTGGTTAGGGTGTTGCCCCTGCGATCAGATGGTCATGGGTTTGAATCCCAGGACTGCCAGTGGCACCACTGAGGTACCCTTGAGCAAGATACATCCCCTCACACTGCTCTCTTGGCGCTGTGGTCCTGGCTGTCTGCTGCTTCACTTGGTAAATGGGTTAAATACAGAGAAGAATATTGTGCAGTTCACACTGTGTGCTGTGGTGTGTTCATGTATGACAGAATGGTCACTTTCACTTCACTTACAAGATTCCAGTTAACAACTAAATTCTGTTAATAGATTGACTAAGTCCAGTTGTTGCTAGACAATGCTTTTTGTTTTAAAACTGTATTTTGCATTTACTCAGGTGGTCTTTGTTATAATTCAAAGTGTGTTTGAAGATCTGATTAAAAGCAACAAATATACAAAAAGTGTCACAGAAGTATAACTGTATTTTTATGTGCCTCGGTGATAATAGATCCTCCGCACAGAACTGGATCAAACAGCTTTGTGTTTACTTGAATATATTTGAATATTCAACTCATCAGTGGTCTGATAATGTTCTGAGTTGAACCAGGTGGGCTGAAACAGATGATGTTTAGCCATGCGGTGGCTTTCTGGCCTCGTTCTAAAGGCATTAACGCTGAGCCATGGCTAGCTGATTTCATCCAGTGTTAAAATAATGAATAAACAAGCAAAGTCAACAGTTCAAGCAAACCAGTGGGTTTACCGCGGCCTTTGTGTTGGCGTTGGGTGAAGGTCCAGGGTTCTGCAAAAGAGATTTACGCTCTTGATTTATGTTCCGAGCCGAGGTTCAGTGCTAGCACCTTTAACCCTGTCCTCCTCCACACACTCCTCCTCTCCTCACTCATGCTTCCACTCTCTCCCTCCATCCTTCCCTCTCTCACACACATACTCAAACCCCTTCAGCCGAGATTCTGAACAAAAATCAATGCTTCAGCAAATCGCACGCTATGGGAAAATTAGTCCACATTTTCGTATGTGAGTAACAGAAAGAGTTAGGTTAAAGGTCAACATTTAAGACAGCGTAAATCAGGTTCCAGTCATCACACACTCTCGCCAGTGAGGCTTGACCTGTAAAACACATGCTTCATTTGGTCTGACCCCAGCCAGGCAAACAGGTTTGCCGCAAAGTCTTTTAAAAGCCCACCGCTTGTTTTAATACATTTTAAGGAGAGCTTTCCAGGACGCTGGAAAAAAAACTGATAAAAAATCAGCACTTTTGGACCAATAGTCAAATTCACCTTTTCACACTACATACAGGACATACCACACATACTTTCTTACATACTTACGTATATCAATATATATATATATATATGGGGATCTGGGGAATTTGGAAGCCGAGTCAACACCTTGAACTCTTTGTCATGTTCCTCAAACTGTTCCTGAACAGTGTTTGCAGTGTGCCAGGGCACATGATCCTACTGATAGAGGCAATTGAAGTGACCGCTTCCCACCATTATGGCACCATGGAAGTGAAAGAAAAATAATGTACGGTGTTGCTAACGATGGAGTGGGGAATACTGCATGCTCTGTGAAGTGATAGGGCAGATGATCAGTGAGGGGGGTTGGTGGTTAGCAAAGCCGCTAGTGGGGTAACTCTAGCCGCCAGAGCGAAGGAGCGATGGAAAGTTTATGCAGAAAGAGAGAAGAGGGGGTGAGTGAGAAGGGCAAGCAGTTGGTGGTCACGGGGCCTGTGGGTGACTGGGGTTGTGTGTGTGTGAAAGAGAGAGCTAGAAGGTTGGGTGTTGTAGAGATGAAAGTATCTTTGGCCTGTTGTTTTGTCTACAAGCTTGTCCGTTTCGCATCGAGGGTCTGGGAGATGTGGGCAGAACTGAAAGGTCTTTGTTAACCTGGACCACCACAAGTTTGGAGACACCAATCTTGTAAATGTGTTTAATAATTGGTGCATGTTGTGTTCTTAATACCCTGAACATTTTGGCAAAGTATAAGCAAATAGGTGTTCAGTGTTAGCACATTTTGCAATTATTTCTGCAAAGAATTAAAAAAGTAGTCAACTATTTTTTAATGACAAGTAAAAATCATATCATTCTCATGTTCCAGGGGTAAGCAAAAAGCAGTATATTAGTTTATATACTTAGGCCCACAAAGTTAAACAGGCTGTCTCACATTAACTGCAAGCTAAAATCACCACACATTTCAGAATCTTGCTTTTTTTGCTTCATGAGTCTGGTGGAAACCAAACAACTGTGTACGGACCTCATTGCTCGTAGCAAGCATGTTGTTCCTGCCTAGCAAAGAGTATCACATCTTTCAGATCCAGGAATAGCTGTTGGACTAATTTTTCTTCTGAAATGCCTGGTAGCCATTTAGTTGATTAGCTCTAGCTGATTAGCTTACACAACTCCTAACTTAAAGTCAACATGAAATCAAAATTGGCTTTTTTACCTTATTAGTTCATGTTCCCAGTGAAATAAAATTGCCTCCGATTTTTAGTGGGTGGTGAAAAAAACGATATGAAAATGCTCAGTGAACTCGGAATCACCCCTGATACCGTTTTCACTCGGAAATATAATATTTGTACACACACACACACATATATATGTATATATATGGTCAGCTAGCCCAGAAACCCTCCCTGACACCATGTTTTACTCGGAAATTTATCCGCATTCATTTCAGCTGAAAAGTAACAGTGAAAACAAATATTACTTGGAAAATATTTGCAAACTTTTGATGTGCCGTGTTAGTTTAGTAGTATAAACTTAAACTCCGAAGGACTAAAATGATGTGATTACAATGAAACACAAGACTCGCTGTGAACTACACTGTCCTGAAACGTTATGTTGATGTAGATACGGAGATCTCCAAGTTTGGCCAAAGCCGACCTGGGACGATGTTTTGGGAGCCTACAGGAATTGTTGAACTTGGTGGCTGGAATGTTTTCAGAGCCGGAGTCCAGCTTTCTTTGACGGAAAGATTGCGCAAATGAGGCCTGAAGTATCTTTGCAGTTTTGCGCGCCAGCTGGAGAGCGACGTGGGCGTAAAATGCGAAATCAGACCAGCAAAATTGGTCAAGATCTAAATCCATCTGAGGGGAAATTGAGGCAGCAAGCGTGACCCCGGAGTTTATTTACGCCTTGGCAGTCTCAATTAGTCACTAATTGCCTGTCTTAACGAGGGGAGAAAATTTCTCAGCCTTTAATGAAGCCCCTCTTTGCCTACTGGAGCTGCTGCTCAGTGGAGACGTGTGTGTGTGTGTGTGTGTGTGTGTGTGTGTGTATGCGTGTGTGTTCCGTGCAAGAGTTCCATCCTCATGCACCTGGTCTGGAATCCTCCGTCTGGAAGCTTTCAGCAGATTGGTCTGTTGGTTTCTGCAGTAACCGTACACCGGGCAACGGAGAATTCCGGAATGCGAAAACATGGAGAGGCAACAGGCTCCATCAGCGTGATTTATGAAGGTTCGTGGAAGGCCCGTCTGAGAAGAAGGATTTAATCTAATGCATATGTATGGCCAAGCATTATACCTCGGTGACTTCCTTCTCATAAATATCTCATAACTGCTCATAACACTATTATCTGTATGAATATGCGCAAATCTTTGATGAATATCTTATTGTTCATATCATAATATGCATCGGTATATTACAGTTAAGTGCACTTGATGGAGACCAGCTTTTATAAACTTATAATCATACTCAGTGGCCATATGTTTCCATAAACACCTCAGAACAATAAACCTGCCTCATGGACTCCTCCAAACAGCTTCAGACATAACACGCTTGCCTAAAGGAGAATTCCACCAATTCTGCCCAATTAAACGGGTAAGATGCAAATTCAGAATGGCTCCATTTTAGAGGAACTTGCTGAGTTAGAATTTTTCACAGTGGTGTTAAATGGAATCAGACATCTGCATCCTTAAAGCTCCCTTACAGAAAATTATTACAAGAAATGGTTATGAATGCACTGATGCCTGAGACACTGTTCTGAGAAGTTTTTGACTTAATGTGACTTAAAACCTTCTTTAAAATCCATTAATGATGGAGAGATACTTCCAAGACAGTCCAGTGAGGCTCCAGTGTCTCTAATAAAATGAGGCTCCAGTGTCTCTAATAACTCAAAACAGTCCAAATATCCAGTCTTACTTTATTTCAACAATCTAAAAAAATGTAGTTATAAACAATACAGGCAGCAACAATGTAATTATGGGTAATAAAGTCACTGGGTGCAAAATTATGTGAATCTCTACAATTAGCAGTTAATTTGGGATGAAATTAGAGTAAGGTGTTTTCAGTCAATGGGATGACAAGTGTGGGGTGCATCCTGTTAGATTCATAGAACAGATCTTCCTTGTTTGTCAAGATCTTTTTCTAATTATATAAAGATAAAACTGAAATCATCTTGAAAATAAAGTTCTGAATGTAAACCTGGAATGTGAATCCCTGATATAGTTGAAGGATATATTCCTGGCAGGTCTCTTAAATCCGCAGGAGCTGTTCTGCTAATGGCAAAAAGAGCCAAAACTGTACATGGTGAAATGGTCTTTAGTAACAAATGCAGCTTGCTGCTGGAATAAACTGCCCATCAATACCAGATCTGCACTAACTGTAGCTTTAAAAATCTGCTAAAAACTCTCACTATTCTTTTCTGCCTTCTTTTAAAAATTTGCACATAATATAAGATTCACATAATATTGCACTTAGCATCTAAAGGCCTCTCTCACATAATGGAAATGTCCATGAGTCCACCATCAGGAGAACTTCGAACAACAATAATGTGCACTCTCCCAAAAGAACATTCCTGTCCATCTAGAGTTTGGTAAAGATCATGTGGACAAGCCAGAAGGTATGAGACCAAAATAGAACTCTCTGGTTTAAAGGCACATTTTTTCCCAGTTAATATTATACATAATATTAATGTATAATACAGTTAATATTTAGGAATAGTCAAAGTTCTTAAGGAAAAAAAGAAAAACAGATTTATTGCCTTATTCTGCTCACATCAGAAATATCTTGCTCACCCAATCCGCCGTTTCTCCTTTTCAATGCATTTCTCTAGTATTTGAGAGTTTTTAAGTTTGGTTTGGAGTTCGTTTTTTTCTATCCTAGCATAAAATACCCACGAAACATATGCAAAATATCACCTGCAGTGTTTCACAGTTGTCCAACTGGTAGCGATTTGGTCCTGTGGTCTCGTGTGACCGCCCATTCATCCCGTCATTAATCTTGTTCATAACTCCTGCAGTATGAGTCATGATCCGTGCCGCATGCAGTTTCCTGCCACCGCTCACTTTTGGACGCCAAATCGGGTTGTTGAGAGGTAGAGTAAACACCCAGCAAACTGTCGTACTTGTTAAAGATGCTTGGAAATTCTTCAGGGGGCACGGAAATATAAACATGCTCTCTAATATTTCAAAATGGACTTTCATAGATGCTTTTTGGTTTCCATGGGAGGCACATGGTGGGGTAATGCAGTTTTACTGCAGTAATGAATTGCGTTAGATTAAAAAAACTACTGGATTAACTACTGGATCTTCATTCCAAAAAAAAGATGAGAAAACGTCAAAAGGTTTAATTTAAGCATCAATTTGACTACCCTAAGCATTCACCCTGCTGTTCTAAGTGAATGGAGTGTGTAATTAGCATGTTCATTTGCAATCACCAGTCAACATTACTTTTTTCATGTCATTTTATGTCATTTTCCGTGTTTTAATGTTCTGAGTTGTACACCTGAGATTGGATATTACACATCAGCTTGATCTGGACTCAGCAAACGCATTGTGAAGTCTCCTTCTTATGAAAACGTACAGCAGTTCGAGACAATTGGAGGTGGGACAAAGGAGACATTTTCAAGTCTACTAAAATAAATCCTGCCTTGCTACCTAAAGTAAAATATCACTCCCCCTTCCAGCTAAGGGCACACAAGCCTCAGCCTTAGTTATGCATCCCTTGGCTCGGTGCCCCGGGTCTTAGTGCAAAGCTAATAGGAACGTTCCTTTTATCACGATGGAGGAACTCGATACAGGGGCTGATATGTGGGCCACGAGCGTCCCTCCCTCCCTCCCTCCCTCCTCATCCAACCCAAACACCTGGCATGGCTCTGGAACTGGCACGGCTCTCCGCTCCCCACGTTCCGGTCAGCTCAGTAAGGGCAGTCGGCATGAATGCAAGCATTTCAGTATGAGGCACTACATCAGGCAGCCATGAATAAAGGACAATGCCACTCTAAAGTGTGCGTGGAACAAAGTTACTTGCATCGAAAGCTTTGTGGCAACATGATATCAGTGCAATGAAAAGCCATTTGCAAACTCAACATGGACAAATGGGCATAGCAGTGGTAAATATGAGACGCACAAAATTTTCGATGGACGAAGCTCATTCACACACACAAACACACACACACTGTATTCGCACATGGGAAGTGATGAAAGGGAGATGGATACATTACTGGAGTGGGGATCAGGGCCATCATTCACAAGGCATCTCAAAATAGCAGTGCTGATCTGGGATCAGTTTTCTTATGCAGTTTGAAGGCCACAGCCACAGCAAGGTGTGAAGCAAAGCTGATCTAGAAACGGTCAAATGACAGGTTCTGTTGATTTTTCTCTGTGAAAATAAGTACAAATCTCTAAAGAGAACACTGGGATATGAAGCAATTTCTTTTATTTGCGAAGTTGGACATATTTTGAAAAAGAAAATGTTTTGCATGGGACACATTTTATGTTAAATTCAGGAAATAATATCATAACAGTAATGAGTAGAAAAGTATACAGAAGTGTTTTCTCTGCAGAAGCCAAACTTTTGCATATTTATGTTTGAGTTTGGTTCAACCGTATTCTGTAGAATTCTTTGAGCAATGCCATATAAGAACTACATTTTCAAACAACCATGTTTGAAAAAGAGATGAAGGCCTCACATAATGTCATGGTTTTTACCAGTCTAAGGGCTCTTATTAGAAACTTTAAGCTTAAGAAGTGTTCCCATTTAATCCCAAAAAACCCCACAAATATATATATATATATATATACAGAGAGAGAGAGAGAGAGAGAGAGAGAGAGAGAGATCACGTGTCATTACGCACTCTTTGAAATAATGAGTCACGATTTTTTAAAAATGTCATGGTAAAATAGGCAAAATGCTTTTTAAGCTTGGTCACAACAGTGACCAGTTGCATAATGTTTATACTGAATACATGCATAGATATTGGATTTGTCACAATGAAGACATCTCTGGAACTGTGCATTGTGTTAATAGAAGGTTTGTCATATCTTGTCTGATCTGATCATATCCAGAAACTCACTCAAAGTAAAACTAAAATAATTGAAAAAAAAAAACAGAGTAGAAAATTAGGCAGAACAATGTCTAATTACTGTATGTATGTATAAATCTAGACGCACTACGTTATCCTACTGGTCACTACAGTTGCCGTTAACATGTTTACTTATTTTATGACAACACTGGACAGAGTTAAGTATTTGCAAATGTAGATATCAATACTAGACACCTTAAAGGTAATGTGTACTAAAAATAATTGTCCTATTTTTATATTAACATACTTTACTAACCTTTTGTTTGGGGGCTTTGATGCAGCCATCCTTTTCTCATGGTGCAGCCAGAGAGTAAAAAGCTCTGATCATGTGACAATTTATCCTAAAGGTGTGACACTTCACATATTTCACGGAGACATTTTATTTTTTCAATATTTGCAGAAAATGCATTGATATTTAATACAGAAACATTTTTAGGGCCTTATAATTTTTGGTCACTATTGTGGCCGGTGGGATTAAATGGGTTAATACATCTCATTTACAAAAAATAGATCTCTAAAGAAGCATCCTAGGACATGGAACCAAAAGTACTTCTTCTATGGTGCTGTGCAAAGAACACTTTATTTTAAAGAGTTTCGTGTACACTCTTGGCACTAGAGTGTGCCTGTTCTTCAGTATGATGGAAAACCTATGAAAAATGGTTCTATATGGCACCAAAAAAGATACTGCTGTTGTTAGTCCGAAGCCAAAGCACCTTCTTTTTGTACTACATAGAACCATTTCTGATAAGTGTCACAAAGAAATATTTGACTTAAGTCAATAGCAGAACCCTTTGGTGTTGATTGATTTTTATTTATCATTAAATATTTTTAACCATGTACCATTCCTTGGCTTGGTCATTAAGTGGCCAGAAGCAAATTTCTAAACAAGCTACTTCAGGACAATGTTGAGGAAAGCACTATGCAAATCAATTTCAAATTATTTGTACATTTGAAACTCAGACACAGTCTCAGATTTTAAGTCTACACTGAAAACCAACTTATTTACTCAGGCTTTCTGTAATTAATTTTTCCCGTCAGATGAAGAGTGTAGAGCTAGGAGATGGTGGGCACAGAGAATTCTTGTAAACTGGGATGTTGGTGCTGTCGTCCCACCACTCCTCACGTTCACTCAGGTTTGTTGATGGTAGAGTGGGGGACGCCAGTGTCTCAGGGGGCTCTCATGTCTCTCAGGTCTGCCCTTTCTAACTCTTCTGCTACAGACAGACATGCTGGAGTCTCAACTAGCACTCTTTACAGTTATAAATCCTACCACATAAATTTAAGCAGAACTAACTACGTTATTGGTTTTCTCCAAGGAACCACTGCATCTGTCCAGCCCTACTGATCTCCTTTGGGTCTCCAGGTCACCACGTCATCCCAGACCTGCAATCGCTGTGGTCCCTTGATTCAGTGTCCTCGACTGGATCAGCTGCTTTCAACTCATCATGTGCTCCTCCCCCATTCAAGGGCAGCTGCTGTTCAAAAACTTTGGCAGAGATTGTTGTTCATGTTGCTGTGGACTAGAGACTCTCAAACTACTCGACAAAAACGACCTCTACTGACCCTTAACTGTACCTATTCTGTTAGCCATAGACTTCCAGCTGTTCTGCAGGTATGAAGGCCTTCTATTGTTTAATATCTCCATAGAGACTCTAGTTCTCTCTGTGTGAGTTGACCAGGATGGGTTCCTTTTTTGGTTGCTACTGAGGTTTCTTCCTCTAGCTCCTCCGACACTCAAGATTTTTCTTCACCTCTGTCACCTTTGGCTCACTTGGACTTGGATTCTGTAAAGCTGGTTTGTGACCACATTGGTTGTAAAAAGTACTATATTAATAAAATGTAACTGAATTGAATTGAAAAATATGTGGAAAAAATTTAATGAATAACAATAATAATAATAATAATAATAATAATACATTTTATTTATAGGCGCCTTTCACAACACTCGAGGACACCGTACAAATGTAGAAAGTAAGAACAGACAAAAAAAACCCAAAATACAGTAAAAGACAACAGAGCAAAGGAGATTAAATGGAATATGTAATTTTTAACAAGTGGGATTTAAAAGTAAGAAAACAATATTTCTAATGTCAGGGGGTAAGGAATTCCAAAGCTTGGGGGCAGCACAGCCAAATGCTCTGCTCCCCATAGTGACCAGACAAGTATCAGTGACAATTAGCTCTCTTGACCAATCTGGCCCAGAGCAGTTCCAGTAGGAGATTCAAAAAGACGGAACACACACTGGAATGGTAAACTCAAGGGTACTTCGGTACTTACTTCACTCCTCAGGTCTTTTCATTGGCTTCCAGTTAGATTCAGAATAGAGTTTGAAGTACAACCTGTTCCTTATACATCATTTAATGGTTTTGAGCCTTAAATAAATCTCCGTTTGATGAATATCATCCTGGAATGTATCTTAGATTGGTTGGAGCTGGTCAGCTTGTCAGTGTTGACCAGATCCAAAAATAAACAGGGTGAAACCACATTTAGTAATTATGTAGCCCACTGCTGTAGGTCCTCATGGGAATCAGATCCACCAACTATTGCCATTTGTATAAAAAAGAACCTAAAAATAGCTAAAAATCAGACTGTTTTATCGGTATGCTTATAGTTTGCTATCTTAACCTTTGTTTAGCTTAGCTTATCTTACATTTCACCTTTATTCTAGATGAATCTTATTGCTTACTTTTTCTTTTAGGCTTTTATTTTACATATTTATATTTTTGTGGGACAGCTGATGGCGTAGTAGTTGGTAAGCTGCCCCTGCAATCAGAAGGTTGTGGATTTGAATCCCAAGACTGCTAGTGGCACCACTGAGGTACCCTTGAGCAAGGTACTATCCCCACACACCGCTCCCACTGTTTGCTGTGCTGTGGTGTGGTGTGTTCACATGTGACTACAGGGGGCCACTTTACTGTACTTTTATCTCTGCAAAGCACAAAGAATGAACTTTGCGTTTTTTTTGGCATATTACATTCTCTACTTCAAACAGTTATGAATAGCTACAATACACATCTCTGCCCTGGGAAAGGGAATTTAGTGTACCAGGTCTTAATGTTTGAGGGTTTACACGGTGTGTATGTTGATGCTCAACAAAGTGCCTGTACGATACCCTTTTTTGCTGAAAAAGTGGAAGCCAAAGAAGTCTGAATGTCTGCATGAAAAACATCGGCTAGAACTCCAGCCAAACAGTTTAACACCAGTCACAACATCTGCGAATGTGACGTTTCAGACATGCATTTATGTTATTACTAGGTGCATCTTGCTTTTCCGGGATGTCCTACAAGTAAAGTAGTGTTTAGGTATGAAGATGTGTTTGTTTGCTCCCAAACAGGTGTGTGTTTAGTGCTTGGACGACTTGATCAGACTGCAAGCTTGCTCAAGTCTCCTTGCTGTGTGTAAAGGGTAGGTCAGTGTGGTTTAAAAAAAAAAAAGAAAATTCCATCCAGAACATTGATAATGTCTTGATGAGGTGGAGAGCCCTCAAATGGGAGCCTCTTACCTCATAATGGGGACGTAATGAAATGAGCAAATCCACTCAACGGCCCAAGATACCAGGCCTTGTACATGAAAAGAGGGTGGAGGTAATTGAAATAAACGAGGGGTTACGGTGAAGGACAAGGAGATGTGAGGCATCAGAAGTGCTTGAGTGGCCGTTTCGTTTCTCATCACCAGTGCCTGGCTGTACACGACTCATTCACATTCTTCTCAAAGGCTTCCAAAGGGCTTTACCCTCATCAGATGACCATATAGGTCCCAGTTCGAGGAACCATCAACCATTGATGGAACAATTAAGTGGCCAGAAAAATCTGATATATGCAGGCTTCTGAAGATCCTACCGTGGTTCAGAAAGGACGTGGCAATGTCAGTATTTGACCACAGATTAGACTGATCTCTACTCATTAGCTAATATAATTGAGAGCAACGTCTCGAAATACTGTTCAATGTTTTTGACGAAAAGTCCTTATGGACTAGAGTCACCCTGCTATCTAGAACTCTTCACGTCTCAATAGCTTCCCCTCCAGCATGCTGTCGAACTTGGCCCCCCTTCTCTTTAATTAAACGAATAATAATTCCAATCCAGCAGGAACACGAAGCTTTAAGGCCTAATTTTCAAATCAGTCTGATGCACCAAATACTCCAATTAGACCATAATTACTCGAACGCAGATCTACAAATCTTAATTAGAAAAATATGATTCAGCAATCATCTGTAATGTCGATTATGAGCCGTGTCAGCTTGTGTTCAGTGGAGGTAGAAGTCATTGTACGAGCAAACATAAAAAAATAACATTGTTATTAACCCTGTAGAGTTATATCACCACTTTATTGTACATAATTAATCAATTAGATCCCACGTTAAATAGTCTCTAATAGCACCAGTGATGTATTCACCCTCACAGATGCATCACAGTAGTACAGCTAATGTAAATACAAGTTTATCAACTTCAGTTTTCACTCAGTTAATTAAATAGTGTTAATTTAGGATACATATGTGTAAAAAGTGTATCCTAATTGTAAATTTTAAAAAACTATTTTCAGGGATACTTAATATGGAACCACAATTTTTTTTTTAAATTTAGTTTACAATAGAAAATAATTTTTTTGCCACATGATAATCAATATTCACATAATTCAGTTCTACTTGAGTTTGAGGAAAACTCTTCTCAGTACAGAGCACAGCTGTGAATTCTGAAAATGGACACTGAAATTTCAATAAATTATCGCCACATGTTGTTCCATTTTTGATCTTCATATTTACTTTTATTGAAAAACATACTATAAAACAATAATATAATAAAATAAATCAACAGGCTTGTCTTACAATATTGTCAAACTGATTTTTCAAAAGAATATAAACTTAATGTAGTCTAGGTCTTTATTCTTCTAGATAAAATACACATTTCATTTGTTCTCTTGTCATGGAAAATAAAATAACATTTGGAAATAAATAGGGAAAGGAAAGCTGCTGCAGTACCTTCGATTTAAAATCCTTCATGCCATATAAAAAACATTGAATTTATGTATTGCGGTAGAGCAGAGAGGCACAAAGGAACAGACAGAAAACACAAAAACTTCAAATTTCACCACCAAGAATACATAGAATGGAAAACAAAACTTAATTGATATCACTCTGGAGGAGATCTGGCTGTGGTTGACTGGCCCAACACACCATTACACACAAACACACTCCAGTTTAAAACTTAGACAAATCGAGCAGATTCCCATTAGCGAGAACCTACAACCAGCTGTTAATCACCACCACATCCACATTTCTTCATTAACCCCTAATCACAGCATAATTGCCCTCAGAACAGCAGTAAGGCACCTATCCACTCTGGAAATGCTGTCTTTTGGGACTTGGCTATGAGAAGACTATCTGTGATCAGATAAACCACAGCCTGAAGCTGTGAGGAAAACCACACAGATAAAGAGCATCTAAAACCACAGAGGAACGTAATCTACACTAAAACACACATCTTACATCTGCAGAGTGATATACACTGTACATAAACTCGTACACATATACAAAACAGAAAATGTACATGCACTTATTTAAAGTCACAGACTCTGGAAACGCTCAATCGTCTCTCCAGAAAGACATTTCTGATATGGTCAAATAAAGACAAACTACCAGTGCCCAACGTTTTGTCCCATATAAGATTTGGCTCCCTAAATGCAAGTAGATCTGCTCTGTCAGAACGTTCCTTCAAAATCTTCCAACTGCTTTTTTTCTTCCTAATTACCAATTTGGCGAGTAGTTTGCTTAAAAGTTACACAGTGTTCCACTGACCTAGATGTTTGTACAAAATTTGCTTCTTTCGTTTAGAACTGATGTCTCTGTATGTGGCTCTGCGACGTCCAGGGTGTACCCCATCTTCGCCCATTGCACCCCCACCCCACCCCACTGACCCCCGAGTGCGGGACAAAGGGGTAGAAGATGGATGAATGAATAGTTTAGAACTGAAGCTACAAGCCCAATGTAACTAACGAACATTGGAAGTCAATAGTCACCCAAATATCTGTAAATTTATCCCTAAAACTTCTCTCAACCTGCTCAAAGCAGGCTTGTGGATGTGGTCTAAGTTTGATTGTAAAATCTTTCCACCCCAATCAGCCATTTCAGATAACATCTAGGCTGGAGAAGACTGGTCTTAAAATACGTCCATTAACTGATTCTAGATCCGCACTTCAACTACTAGTATGGTTTGTAAAAAAAAATGAAGAAGAAAAATAACTGTACTCCATCTTAATTAAGGACTTTGGGAACAAATTTACAGAAAAGTTTTGGGTGACTACACAAAATATGGACTGCAAACATGTCTTGATTGATTGATTGATTGATCGATTGTGTCTACAGTGTAAAAAGTCCAAAAAAGCTTGAGAGAGTTTCAAATGGCCTCGTCTGAACATCCCCTTTTTCTACCCCAGGCCTGAATCCTGGACCTGCACGTTTTAATGCACTCTAACACACCCACTTCAACTCAGCAGGGGCTTATTTATTAGCTGATCAAATGTGCAAGGGCATGAAAATGCCACAGTGTGCAGCAGAACCCCAGGGCTAGTGCTGGAAACCTGTGCTCTGCACACAGAATCACAAACCCTTTGTTCCATTTATTTTCTGGCAATCTTCTCTAACTAAAACAAGCAAACAAGTTACTTCAAAATCCACCAGTGACTCTTTAGAAAATTCCTGTCCTGCACATTTTAGTGTTATTCATGCTCCCAATTCACTTGATCCAACTGGCACATCAGAGCAGGAATGCACTAAACTGTGCAGGGCAGGGGGACCAGGATCCCCAAAGTGCTAGAGCAATAAAAAAGAATGAGGAAAATGTTCTAAAAACTCAAGAGCCCCCAACATCACCAGCTTTTGTCTACACAGCTCCGATCACGGGGTTTTTCTGCCGGGGATCTGGGTACTGTCCGTCTCCATACGCACCATACTGGTCTTGGTTGGCCGCACGGTAGCCCCCCTTAGGCACACTTTCATAGCGGGGTGCTGCCCGCATGCCTGAAGTGGGAGACGGGGGAACATCCTGCCTGAGAGGCCCCCTCTGTTGTGGGGGAGGTGAGGGGTAGTACCTGCCCTGGCCATCCCGCCGGGGCACGGGGAGCCGGGGCGAATCTGGCTGGTTCCCGTAAGGATCCCTCGGCAGGTTGCTGCCATAAGAGGGGCTGGGGTTGGCGTAGCGGCTTGCTTCCTTCTGGGCGGCCCAAGACTGTGAGGGGTGGTCATCCACGGGATTTCGTCTGGAGGAAAAGGGGAAAAACAATGTGGAGTCAAAATCCATAACACCCTTTTAAAAAGAGATGAGGAAACCATTTAATGTTTAACTTTAGTACTGAGTGTAAATCAGAGCCAAACCCAGAACTTTCAGATACACATGTTCTGTGTACATGTTCAGATACACATGTTCTGAGTGTGTGTGTGTGTGTGTGTGTGTATGAGCCACAGGAGGTTGCATTTAAGACGAACACTGTATGCGCTCAGGACTGTGTCCGGTGTGTGTGCAAGTGTGTTCTATCCATCAGCAGCACAGCCAGTGTGTCTGGCAGCCATGACCACCCAAGCACAGAAATTTTACAACCTTGAGTGAGGAGGGAGAGAGAGACAGAGAGTGACAGACAGACAGAGACAGAGAGACAGAGAGAGACAGAGAGAGAAAACGATAGACAGAGACAGAGAGAGAAAGAGAGAGAGAGAAAGAGGACACTGACTGATATGCATATTGTAAAAACGGTTTTGCTGTTGAAAAACGGTTGGACTACTGAGGTCTCTCAGCTAATGGAGATTAATGGACTAATGGAGAATTTTCTTGAACAAATGCTAACAAACCCTGGAGTAGTGACATATGAGAGACAGAGAAAGAGCAAGAGAGAGAGAATGAGAGAGAGCAAGACAGAATGAGAGAGAGCAAGACAGAATGAGAGAGAGCAAGAGAGAGAGAGAATGAGAGAGAGAGAGAGAATGTGGTTTTGCAAAACTTAAAGGAACACTGAAAAACTTTTTTTTTAGATTCAGAATTAAACATTCCAGAATGTGTACTGTTCACTCTTGGAAACTAAGCAGTGGTTGTAACATCAGAAACATGAAGACATTCACACATGACCCTACAGCAGAATATCTCCAGCCTCTCTTTATCCCTTAGAACTAAACTGACTGCTTTTGTTCCTGTGTTTAAACTCATAAATGAAGATGAGCTGTGCTGCGCTGTATTATGCCTCTTTCAAAAATCAGCTCAGGCTGAAACACTGCCTAGTTCGTCAGCATGATTGGGTGAGGCTGTAGGCTGAACAGACTAATACACAGTTTTTTATCCAACTGATTGTGCAGCTTAATTTCCATATGGGGACCATTTAGATTGAGGAGTAAAGACTTTTATATCAAAAAAAGCAAGAGACTACAGGTCTGGAGACCTGTATTCTGGGTGGAAAATTACTGTCATTAGGGTGGGAACAAGCTAAACAGGGAATATGTAAACCAATGCAATGTTTCTTAAAGGTGGCGGAAGGTGATGATGGTCCATCTAGCCTGCCATTAGACATAGCTTAAGTGCCATTAGACATAGCTTAAGTTAGCATGGCTGAAAAGGCCCTCAAAACATCCTGATTAAGCAGTTTGTTTTCCAATAAACCTTATCACTTTGTTCCCATTCCTCTGTTCTGACTGGCCACGCCATATTTTGCCTTGTCTCTGGGAAATAACCATCTAGGGACAACTTAAACTTGTGGTGCTCATAATACTAATAAGAGCATGCACCCTCTTAAACCTGCCCCCAAATTTAAAGGCTGAAGTACCATCAACACAAACCAAACATGCTAGCTAGCTGAACGCTGTTGTTAGCTAAGGCTGTCTTTGGAATGTTTCAGGAACACGGATGCTTCAGATCCTTTGTGTAAAAAAAGCTGCTCAGGTAGGTATCCTCCAAAGCTAAAATCTAGCCTGGGTAACCCTTTAACACAGGTGGGATGGATCCGTACCCGAAGCACAACAAATGCTAAACTGTCGTCATACAGCAAAACAACTCCTGATGTAGTAGTTACCCCAGTTTGTGTTGATGCTCAAGGTGTCAGACATCATGCCAAGCTTTGTTTGGTATTCCTATGTCAAATAGAAGTTACTGTAATTAAAAAAAACATGTAATAATACTAACCACTGCTGGGGTTTAAAAAAATACACACAAGATCTTTGAACTCTGGGTTTCGAGAGAATGGGGGGTCTGGAGTGCGGACAAGTGGTGGCGCGCCTAGCGGAAGTGCAGCAAACAGTGAGCATATAGAAGAGCAAACACCAGTTTTAGACTGTTTTACACCATTAATATGTGTTGAAATCACATTTTACTAATACACTCTAGGGGTTATAAGGGTTAATAAGGCACAGTAACAAAAATACTTGTTTACTTTGTGTTTTTGAGACATAAATATTCTAAGAAGACATTAGGGGCAAACAACCCAAATAAAGACTAGTCTTAGTTCGCCGTACCTCTCACACCAGCATCCTGCAAACTGCTATGGAGTTGTAGTTCTCCACTGTTCTCCATATTACACTCTACACAGCACAGACTCTACCCAGTCCCAGTAGGAAGTGATGAAGACGCTAATTGTGGTTCTTGTGGTTTTGGTAGAAAGGCTGGAGCAGGAGGAAAGCTATAGGCTGTGCGGTGGCAGGTGAGGATCACAGCACACACACATTACACTTCACAGCAGGTCTCTGGAGACAGATGCTCGCACTGAATGGAGCACTCTACAGCAATCCTGTTGTCCCAATAGGCAAGCCATGAACTACTGACCTGCTGAAATCCCCCAGGCTCTGGGTTACAGAGAGTGTTTGTGCATGGAGGTGTATTAGTGAATAAGCATGTGTCTGAGGAGAATGACTCAAAAGTATAAGCGTTGTATCAAACAGAGGACAATGAAAATGCATGTAGAAGTGTACATGCTAGTCTTTGTGACTTTCTAATGTGTGTGTGTGTGTGTGTGTGTGTCTCTGTGTGCATGCTAAAAAATGTGTGATCGAGAACATCTGGAGGAGCGTAAGCATGAATGTCAGCAGCTTGCCTTCCAGCTGTTGAAGTAAGCAGCAGCTCTGTAGGAGACAATAAAACACTGGGAACAAATTTACTGACAAATTACTGTTGAGTGGCTTCTCGATGCTGTTTTGTCCAGTATTTAGACTGGATTTTACACCTGACATCATAAGGCTGACAAAACAGCTCTGGAACTGTCCATAAATCGGTGGCTGATGCTCTACATCCAGATACCGTGGACTATCATAGCTCCTCCATCTCCATCATTATGTATAATGAGGAAACTTCCATACTTATGTGTATTTTGACACGACAATGTGGGCGTCGGTTAGCTTTTCTAACAGAATTGCTGGTAAGTGCTCAATAACAGCAGTTTAAAAGATGTGGAGCTTTACATTTCTTGCACTAGCCATCGCCCTCATACGTTACTGGGGAGTCCTAGCTATCAGGGGGAACTGGACGTTACTCAACTGGGGAGAATTAAAATATGTAAGATTATTAAACTTGTTTTAGTATCATTGGTGTCCTTTTATGGAAATGAATTTAACATTCTTCAATATTGTGTTGTTTTTTAAGGTGATCCAGTACCATTCAGTACTTTTATGCTTTACTGAATATGTTATTCAATTCAGTCCATTTTAATCGGATTTTAAAAAATCTTTATACCTTTATAAAAGTTAGTAAACTGAGCTTCCGTGTCAAATATAGTCATGTCCAAATGTTCGATGTCCCTGAGTTTTGCTGATTTCCTTCAAATAAATAGGTCAACACATTGTCCATGGTATAAAAATATCAAGTGGGTCATAGTGTTCGCACAGGCCACATGTTTTTCTTAGTAAATTAACAATAATAATGCAGTAAAGTGTGTGTCCAACAAAACGTAATTCGACTGGCGGCATTCAAACTTCTGCACACAATTGTGGCTAATTCGTACTGATATGATGCAGACCTCTTAGAAAAGTACACTAAAGTGCTTTTCCTCCTTTAACTCTGTACGTCTGTGTCCATTCTGGCGGGAGATAAATATATATGGGATCAGGTCCTCACGGACGAGTACAACGGCAGTAATGCAACGTCATGCTACTACCTCCAATTAACTCACCGTCCCTTGAGAAACTGTCAAGCTGTGTGTGTGTGTGTGTGTGTGTGTGTGTGTGTGTGTGTGTGTGTGTGTGTGTGTGGTGTGTAGGCTGAAATATTTTCCATCTTACGTCCTCACACCTGCTCGAGAACTTGGGAAGGAAATTCTCTGCTTGGTTCCTTATTTGACCCTGGCTCCCTAAGCTTTCTCAAGTATCACACACACACACACACACAATGCCAAACAGCTGGTAGTTAGGGAGGATGGGAGGATTAGTCAGGAGGGCTTGCTGAATTGGGAATAACACAATGACTAAGTGTGTGTCACCCCAGTCCACCGTAAACCCGGACTTTCCTGACGGCTTATGGTCTGCCTAGACAAAAACATAATTTTTTTTAGATTTCTTGGGTTCAAAACAACATTTCTACTTATTTCAATACAGGCTATGGGCAAATAAGCGACTGTAATCTGTAAAATTGTATAAATGGGTCAGTAGGGTAGTTTACAAGAATAGTTTGGCTCCAGCTGAGTTTATTGCAGCTTTAATCTAATCAGATCTTTTTTGTTTTTACACTTTTTAAACAATTTTCCCCTCCTAATTACTTGTAGCCATTTCCACCCACTAGCTAAGACCACCCCGTCACACAGTGCTGGGATGGTAAAGACTACCAATCAGGTACTTATCGAATTTTTTTTGACATTGGCATAAGCTTCAACAACCTGTTGGCGGATAAAGAAGAGCAACAAATAAATAAAAACTCATAAATTTAAAAACAGACACATAAAGGCTGTAGCTGTTTCAAACAAAGCCTTCCATTCACTGATTTTATCACACCGCAGCAGCAGGGCTTCAGCCTGACTAATGATATATACGAATGCCACCTACTGGATGGATTTTGAACTTCATGCTTAAAATGAGGGTTAACTATGAAACATGTTATTGTTTTCAAAGATTAAGTTGAGGATTGGTGAGGATGGGTGATAATGGCTGAGGGTGGATGGGGTGGGGTGTTTTTGGGAGGGGATGGCAATATTATACATATACTGTTATAGGCTCCTGTCAGGAAATTGAACTTGAGAGTGTGCACATCTTTGTATATAATACACTACAGTAAGAAACAGCACTGTTAGAGTCTGGAAAAATGCATGTCCTTACATTTTTCTCACTTGCTCTAAATAAAAGACTGTTGTGATACATACACACGGTAAACACTGCTCTTCACTCTCCATCCAGTTTTGGAAACCATTGCTTTTGTGATGAAGCAAAATACAGGGCAAAAAATCAGAACAGCACTCATTTACACATCTGTCGTAAAAGCAAAGCAACCGAAAACACTAAGGAATTACAAAAATATCCTGTAAAATGGATTATGACTGTTTTTGATACAATAAATCAAATAAACATATATGGACCTGGTTTCTAAACTTATACTGTTCTGAAATCAGGCCTGAAAATTATTTTTTTAGCAACTACTCGCTCCTTCCTCCCTCCCTCTCGGCATCATCAAAATATTCTGTTCAACATAGGAAGTTTTATTGCTGTTTGTTTGCCTGTTGTTCATTTGCAACCCAAAAAAAAAGAAGAAAAAAAAAACACACAAAAAAACAAAAAGCTAGAGTTGCCTTGGAGCGAGCATGACACAAGCAGAAAGCAAAGTGGTGGGGGTTTCATTTCCAAACGCTGATTTCATTACTGCCTCTCTGTTTTCAAGGCAAACGATGTTAAGGCCCAAAAGGACGGCTGCGCTTCATGCGCTTGGAAAGCCAAATGGCGGCTGCAACTGAAATGCAATAAAAAGCCACTGACGTGTAATGAAAGACGAAAGAGAGCGAGCGGGATTTTGAAACGAACCGGCTGATGCAAACCGCACAAAGCTCCTGATATCCCGAAAACTGTCAAATTTGAGATTAAGCTGCATTTCCACTGTGGTGACGTCTTCAGAAATTCAATTTGGGCCAAATCGGCCTTTTATTTTCATACATAATACAACCGCAGCACAGCGTAGGTGAGATCTGCCAGGCCGCCAATGAACATTATGCACATAATGTAGCATTCTGGACTGATAAGTTTTGTTTTTGACCTACTTTTTAGAATAGCGTGTTATATTGTGCGGCTTATGGTGCAATTGGACTGACCTCCCTGATGATTTGGCTACCAGTCACTACAGTTCTGCAGGAATATCCAATATAAACACTCTGAACTGATTACCTTTGGGGTTGTTTACTTTCTTTCTTGGACTCCACAGATATCTGATTTATGACATGATTTCATATTGTTCCAAAAGGCCGACTTTTATGCGTTTATTTGGTAGACGCTCTTATCCAGACCTTATTACAGTTTCAGTCATGTAACAGATGTAATGAATATAACATTAAGGGTCTCGCCCATAATGTTATTGGTGTAGCATGGGTCACTTAACCTGTTCACTGTCCATGGGGCTTCATCCCATATTTGGGATGGAGGCAAGATCAGCCCAGAAATATACGTT
>JBBPCY010000082.1:27780991-27796395 GCA_037974405.1 Brachyalestes nurse | reverse complement strand
AAATGTATATCTTTGATGTCATTTTGCCACGCCCACTTTTCCACAATCTTGGCCAAACCTGGAAACCTACAAAAGTTAACTTGTCCAAGGCCATTTATCAAAATCACACTAAATTTGGTGTATATCATCTACGTTGATGGACGCAAAAAGTTACTGAAGCCGATTTCGGGCGAGAGCATCCGAGACGTGGACTGCGCCGTAGCTTGGACCCCGTTAATAACCGCTTGCGGTTCTAGTTGAAATTGATGTTCTGTTTACAGAGTGGTTGAGTCACTTCTTTATTCCTTTAAAGGTAGAATTTGCATGTTTCCAGCAATGAAGATAGGCATGCCACGGCTTTTCAAATTATTATTCAACTTTGGTTTTAAAAATATTGAAATTTATGTGAAGATGTGGCTATGTTTTTAAATGTTTTATTCCATTTTAGGATGTTAATAAATTGTATAACTGCTGGGTATAGCTCAATTGCTCTGATGGTTTTTACAAGAATTCATTTGTAAAGAGCCCAAACAATAGAATCGCATGTTATCTAAATTGAATTATTTTTCTATAACAATGAGTTTGTTTCTTTTTTAAAAGGATTACAGAGGACGGTTCTTTTCCTTTTAAGTGAAATGAGAAATTCCTTCAGAGAGCTCGGGAAAAGACACTATTTTTATTGTTTAAACCCTAAATATGCCCCCAAATATGCTCTTAAAACACTTTAATTTCATTTTAAACTCAACTTAATACATTACCCTTAAAAAAAATGTAAAGGTAAACCCGTGTCCGTACTGTAAAGTTTACACTGAACTGCTGTATCGCAGTGCTAGAATGTAAAATACCAATGTTACCCCAATATAGAATGTACTGTAATTCATAAATGCATTTTCTTTGATATAAGTAGGGTAAATACAGTGATAAATTCGTTTCATTTACAGTAACAAAAATACTGGGCTTTAAAAAGAACAAAACAAAAAACATGAGAACACTCAAAATGCTCCATGGGGGAAATTCTGTACTGCATCTGCAAGGGATGCGTGAAAGGGCAGCAGCGAAGAGAAATAATTAGCATTCTTGGATTGGCTACTTTCAAACCTCCGGCCAATCTCAAGGTGTGTGTTCTCTGGACAGTACCAAAAAATGTATAATTATTTTTTATATGGAAATGTAGCTGACTTTGTTAATATTTTTATCTCAAAATGAGTAAATTACATTTTTCGTAATAATTTAGCACTAAAATGCATGAAAAATGATATATTACCACAAAAAATGCTGTGACGTCCGGGCCTTGTCTTCATGCCGGTTGTTTATGTTCAGGTATCTGATTGCCTTGCTAACTGCTGCATCCAAACAAACAACCAGCACAAGGATGAGGGGGCGTGGCGGATGAGGCCTGGACGTCACAAAAGCAAAAAAAATGCGGAGGTTATCGGCAGTTTCTGCACATGTGCGGGAATCAACATGAGAGACTGAAACCACGACTGCTGACCCGCGTATAAGCGGGGGATTACTGTACAGTCAGAGGCTGCCATCTAATGTCGTGACATCAGAGGGGCATGGTTTAAGTACACTGCATCTGCCCTCTCACCACTACCTCACCTCGATTTGTTTACGTTGATGACATTTAGATGACGCTTTTATCCAGAACCACGTACATCAGTGCTCAAGTAGTCCACATCTGTTCCTCAAACCTTTAAAGCTAAACTTAAATCACTGTCCACTATACAACCAAGTTACTACAGGCAAAGTACACCTAAACAATACCGGTTACAGAAAAGCAAAAGTAAGGAAGTCATGAAGTTTTTTTTTTTAGAAGTACCATCAATTAGTTGTAAAGCTTATGCTAAGGTCACTGGCACTTCCCACATGTGTTCATGCCCCACATACATATTTGGCAAGCATTTTTTTGTGTCAACATCTTTTCAAAATCATAATCACTTTACTGATCTTGAAGGAAAATGCTTGAATTTGAAATTGCATTTGTGTTCTTTTGAAAGTTACATATTAATAGTTTTTTAATAGTCATTCTCAGAGGCCATCCTCAAAGCATCTGGGAAAAAAAAGTGGAAGATGCCATGCGAGATCACCTACGATATGGTAGACACAAAGGAAACTACGTTAATACAGATTAGTGTGCATATGTTACAGCATATGCTAATTTAAATACTTCTTGTTCATGTTGGACGTTTGGGAGGCCTTTAGAATTTTTGAATTTTTTTAGTATTTACCATTTTACTTGTTTGTTTTACAGTTTCAGCTGCACGTTTTACTGGTTTATAGCTGCACTTTTTACATTTGTGGCAATATCCTACCAGGGGTTTTAGATTCGCAAGCTTTTTATTTGATAACCTTAGTCAGGCTTGTGGGCTTGTTAACTGAGTAGTCTTGGCCAGGTCCGTGGGCTTTTTAGCCAATGGCTGGATAGACGATTTCATTCAAAAATGCATAGATTTGTGTTGCCAAGTTCCTGCCCCATGTCCTCTCACCTGGTCTGTGTAGCTTCTGCAGATTTCCTCACTGAGGCTTTTTCTATTGATGGAAGTGCCCCTCATGGGGCCCTGCTGGTTTATCGCTGGTAATCACTGGATAAGAATCACAGAGTTTGACCGAAATTGCGCACTTACGTCAGTGCACTGGAATGTAGTGCGTAGTGCACACAGAGCACTTCCTTCTGTAGTGCACACTGCCATGGGTAAGTGCTGTCCTAAATGGCACACTAACATTTTGCACTTAGCGGAATTTGATCGAGATTCTCCAGTCCACCAAAATATCTGCCGGCTTTTGTTTACATAATGAATTTGCTCGTGATTTTATTTGCTTTAGTTTTTGTTTAGTTGCCTCCGTTAGGGCTTGCACCAGCATTGCATTGTTGGCCACCATTATTCAACTCTGAAAAAGTCGAAAGTCCCTCCCCTTCCGCTACGTAGTCAAAATGGCGTCCGTTTAGTGCGCGTAGTGTCCATTGTTCTGCACTGCGTTATCAGTGCACCGTCCGGGTACTTTCAGTGCACTGAATTTTAGCTTGGTTGTCAGTGTGAACACACTACGCACTGAAATCGCGCACTAAAAGTGTGCAAGTGCGCAATTTCGGACACACCCACAGACTCTCTGCTTTCTTTCTTTAGATATTGCTGAACCGATTATTAGGCACGGTTGAGGCTCCCCCTGCTGGCTTGTCTGCAAGACCACTACTGCTTTGCCTACAGCCTGCGTGCTAACTTGGGACTTTGCTCAAGGCTGTCCCCAAGTGGGCCACTGTTGGAGCACCTCAATGGGACTTCTGTCATTGAAGTTTCTTTTGTATTAATGTTATTGTGGGTATAGAGAGAATGTATTTTTAAGATCCTTTTGGAGAATAATTTCTTTCTTTTCTTTATTTTTTGGTAATGATTAAATAGTGGTATCACACACACACACACACACACACACACACACACACACACACACACACACACACACACACACACCCCCATCCAGTGATGCTCAGCAGTAGTCAATAAGAGACGCCCCCCGATAGATTTCATTTTTCATCATTTTTCTCAAATGAGATTCCATTCGTCATTAGGTAGCATATATTCACCAAAGGCAGCCAGTTGTCATGAGGGCAGCTTCTCAGTTTGACTCCAACTCTCTCCGAATAAAAAACAAATGTACCTAGCATTTCTCACAGCATATTTAAACTGGAAAGCCAAATGTGTTGACATGTCTACAATGGAATAAAGCTGAATTTCATGTGTCTTTTCACCTGATGTCAAATAGAATGCTAAATCAAACCATTGCCCTTCTTTTGGCGAATAAGTGTTTAAGTAAAAAAAACATTCATTGTAACATTCACTTTTACACAGAGGTCTTTTATATGTAGAATATCAAGTATCAAGTGTGCACTCTTTCTGGATTACTAATGCACAATCACTGGTTATCATGTAAAAGTTCAAATTCCCTTAAATATCACATCTGTTCTGAAAAAATACTTGGTGTGAATAGACCTTGAATCTGAACCCCCTATAACTGCCATCAGTAGTGTATGGAAGCGAATTAGGGACAAAAGTATCTGAATTTAAAAAAAAAACATTGGATTTTTGCAACTGAATAAAAAGATGATTGATTGATAATGCATGTAAGTTTATGTAGTGCAGCCTTTAAGATTCAATACAGAAACATATAGCCTTTCAAATGCAGCAAAAAAATTACAGCTTTAATTATTCAATTGGTACTATACAGCACCTTAATTTCAGCTTTGCCATTTCAAGTGGGCTATTTCACTGGGACAAATTCAGTTCAGCTCAAAATTCAGTTTTGAATTGGAAATTGAGTCGGAAATTGAGTTGGAAATTCAGACCTACAGGTTAAAGAAGTAGAGTGCAGAGCGCAATCCTTGCAGACTGAAATTACGTTTTTGGTCTCGCGCGTGTTTAATCCATTGGTGCCCGACATGCTGCAGGAGTGCACTGGCGCTGCCAATGCATTAGACATGCGCGAGACATGTTCACCAAAAACGTGATTTCAGTCCGTGAGGATTGCGCTCTGCACTCTACTTCTCCTGTAGGTCTGAATTTCCAACTGAATTTCCGACTCAATTTCCAACCAAATTTGTCTCAGTGAAATAGCCCACTCGAAATTGCAAAGCTGTAATTAAGGCGCTGAATAATACCGATTTAATAATTAATTTTTTTATTGCAAAAATTCAATGTTTTTTTTTTATTCAAAAACTTTTGTCACTAATTTACTTCCATAGTAGTGAAATAGCTCAAAAAAATGAGCTTGTACTAAAAGTACCGCCTTTCAGTAAGAGAAAAACATATTTCTCAAAAACACATTCAGGAAATTCTTAAGAACAATGATGCTTTCTCATTCTGAATGATATAATTCAAATTTGTCTAATGCCCACAGTGAAGTATGGTGGTAAAACACTGGTGGGTTTTGCATCCAGAGGCCCTTGGAATGTTGTCAGGCATCATGGATTATATCCATGATTACCAGAATTTAGACCAAAACCAAGCTTCCTCTGCCATGTAGACAAGTCCAGGCCATGGTTGCATCTTCTAGCAGGACCATCAATGACCGCTGCATCAATGAAAACCTTTCCAGATCCTTAAGAACTCCAAAGCAGTGCTTATGAATTGTTCATCATTTCTTCCAGTTTTATCTCTAGGTATGTGTATCCTTTACATTCCTGTAGTGACTGCAGATTTCACATAGTTCCTTTTGTAACTATGGTCCATTTCTGAACTTCCTTGTCCAGGAAAACTCTGGGGGTAAACGCGCAACAGATCGTATCACACTGCTTCTTCCCTCTGGAGATTCTATAAATGGGCTATGTGCTGGTAGCAAGCACGGCCCAATGCCCTCCAATGCCCCCTAAACACTCCCGGCCATGCAGCCCAGACGCTCGTTGCTTGTTAGGAGCAGATGGCGGAGCCATTTTGAGAGGGTAATTAAGATGTGAGGCTGTAGGAGGCTGGTCATGACCTCCCTGTAGCCCAAGCGAAGCCTGGGCAATGAGCCGCTTCCAATCGGTTCAAATATAGAGCAGTGTAGTCTAGGAGCGACAACTTTAGATATATTTCTATGGTGTGGACTTTTGTCCTTGAGCATTCCTGCATCTGTTGATAGCACGCCCACTCTTCTCGTACAGCAGTGGCACAAATCTAGAGTGAGACTTACCAGTTCAAACACTAAGAAACTGTCCTTCCGATGATGCATTGTGAAGGTGGGAGGAACTTTTGAAAATCGTTTAGTTTTTTTAGAACGGTTGGATAACGTGTGCCTAATAGCAAAAGCAAGAAAACATCAGTGAACGATCTGAAAAATGGCCTAAAAATAATATAAAGTAACGAATTTATCGAAAATGGTGAGGTTGAGGAACATGATGCCGCACTGCAAAATGTTTTTAAACTGTAGTTTTTGGCAGAAATGCAGCTCTACAGGACATTCAGTTAATTTCTGCAGTGGACCATCTGAGGAGGGGCCATGTTCCGCCCTCTGTTTAGGTGTCTATGAACGTGCTGACATGTTTTGATGTCTCGATCACCTGGTGAAGACACAGCTCTCCTGCCTGGACAGCTGGTGCTGTTTAGTCACATCACCACTTAGTCAACGCACTGCTGTCATGTTGGGCGCGTTTCTGTGTGCGCATAGATGGATATGTTGAGTCAGGCCAGTTGCCTGACTGACACTTCATATACAAGGCTTCTTAGGATGGTCACCTAAGCAAGGCTTAATGATTGATGCTGCACCACAGCCATGAGGCTTCCTGGGTCTGTTGTCTCAGTGGTACTACACTGCAGCTACAAGGTCTCGCTTAGCTATGAGACTTTCAGGGCCTGCCCAAGTATTCTAAACCCCTCTGCCAGCTGGAGAAGTGTGTGTGTGTGTGTATTGTAGGTTGTACAGTTGTAAAGCAGCTTTGTCTTTCAGAAGAATATTAACACAACTTAAATTTCACATTCTAATGAGGAAGCCATTGTAAAGCTAAAATAAGGCACATGTTTTGTCTGGAAAGTCTCTAAAGTGTATGCAAGTTTAGTAAATTATTTTATCCAGACTTTGTACAGGCTTATATGCTGCTTCTCTCCCTGTTTTACCAGACATCTGCATCCAGCTTTATTTCACCTGGAGAAGGTTCAGAAAAATATACATTTTGACATAGCTATTGCATACCTTCTATAACACCATGGACTAGTAACTCCTACTCATTTACAGCAAGTGCATTTATAAGCATTATGTATGTAGGATTCATAGATAGTGCTGCGTGAAAGTCATTTAATGAACGGAAAAGGCCAGTGTCTAATCCACTCCACTCCCTCTTCCATTGCTTGGTCTTTCCTGGGCTTTTTTCTCTCAACAGACATGCATTATAATTACATAAACTGTCATTGTGGCGGTAGCCAAGCCCAGACTAAAGCCTTCAATCTTCTAGGAACAAAATGCTTGACTTGTCGAGTGTCTGGGTGGAACCAGGCTTGGTCTTTAAAAACAGGATGACAAGGTTCCAAGTGCTTCTGAGAAACACTAAGCTTTATTTATTTAACTATTTTTAGGTGGACCAGAGAACAGCAGACTAGCATGATTGCTATGTTGTAATTTTAAGCATTTTTGGACAAAGCATACCAAAAATGTGACATTTGCTTTTAGTCACTTCCCTCTTTATACAATCAATTGTATAATCCTACTCACTGTACAGTCCTACTCACTAGAGGTGGATGAGGTATTGCTTCTTTACTTGGACTCATCAAAAAGTCACTTCATTGGTTTTACCCTAGCATTAGCTGAAGTTCATAGTTCAGACATGAAAACACGGATGCAAAAACACCATCAGACTCACAGATTCTCAGTTTTACATCTATTTATTTATGTCAATCTATGTCAGGGAGTGCCCCAGGGTTCTGTTCTTGGCCCCCTCCCATTCCCTTTACACCCAACTATTTTGATCTTTTGTAATAATGGTCTTGGTTTTTATTGTTATTCTGATAGATTTCAGCTTTTAGCACCACTTCCCTTGCAGGGCTGGGTTCCTTAGGTTTTTTGAAAAGCAATGTAACAGATGATATAAGCAGATGATGATGGTGAAACCATTATTATTATTAATCTAATCCCAAAACATTCACATTATATTCTGTGTGTACATATTTTGTACACTTTTGACATACTGCACTTAATGGTGTATCCATCTAAAAGATCCTGTCAATGGGAGATCCACAGTGGTGACATAATCATCTGGGTGGGCAGGATGGCCTCCCCCTCCACAATCACTGAGTTACGCTAATGCATCTGTTAACTAGCAGAATTTGTGGTTAGCATCCTCCTCTAAGAGTGTAGAGCTGTCCTGTAGCTTAGCGTGGTACTGTATGTGACTAGCAACTGGTTTCTATCAAGTGGTTGGAATTGGACAAACTTATATACATATATATATATATATATATATATATATGTGTTAAAATTAGCAAATAGACATTTTCAATAGACTACAATAGAAATTATTCATATGTCAGGGGTGCCAACGTATTTGTACACACCTTGTGTGGAGAAACCAAATCAGAGTCTTAAGTGAATTATCTTCACAGGCTACCTGATGTTTTAGTTTACAGAAGCTGTGTCTGATGTTTTGCTGTGCATTAATTAGCAACACTAACTGCAGCTTCTCTTTAATAGGGCCACAAAATGAGAAAAACGCAAGTATCAGTCAGCCAGACATGCTCATCTTCTTTCATTAACTGTCCTGCGAGTTTCTTATTAATGATCTTTTAGCTATTCAGCGGGTGAGCCATGACTCCAGACGCAAGGGGCTCACAGTAGCTCTAACTGTTAGAACACACCGAGGTGGAAAGGAAGAAATATGTGAACAGTAACTGTACGTGGCCTGTGGTCTAAGCATTTTGGCAACTTCCCCAGCACTCTAATTGTGTGAGCGTGGGTGTGTGTGTGTGTGCCCAGAAGTGATTGGGTGTAGGTTCAGAGAAGTCAAGGGCTTGGGTCAGTCTTCAGCCCTTAAGCAGCGTGGGCACACACGGCACAGGTCGGAGTAACTAAGCAACACAAACAGAAATATATGAAAAAATCTAAAAATATACACCATATAGTTATGTTTAAGCTCAGCAGTGCTGCCTACCTCTCAGAAAGACCACTCATCATCGACCTCCAGTTGTAAAGCAGTGAAAAAGGCAGAAAACTCTTTCCCAGCAAAGCAGGGCAAAGACAATGTCTAGAAGAGTGGCTCTACTTTCACCACATATTTACATGTTTTCTTTCACCACATATTTACACCTGTTTAGAATCTAACCACCAATATTACAGTGCTGCACCTAACAATAATTCAAATAATTCGTTAATTGGATTGTTAATTGGATGATTATGATTAGTTGATTAATCAGGAAAGGAATTACAAAATTATTTGTAAATAATGAACATGTCTAACATTATGCACAATGGTTTGTCTAAAAAAAACAGTAAAAAAAAGCATTATGTATTATTAATATAACCCCAGGCAACACACTTAAATATGACATTTTCCTGCAATTTTTAGTGTCAAGTTTCTAATTATTTGCTTAACATACTGAATAACACATAATATAAAATATAAAATGTATCATAACTATTGCACAGTTGAATTTTTATGCTACATTTAGCAAATTAACAGCAATAATGCATTAAACGCACTCAAATGTGCAAAATGTGTTCTCACACCTATTATTGCTTTAGTCAACAGAACGTCATTTGTCCGGTGAAGCCAGTGTCTCTGCTGGTAACGTTTCTCTGGCTGCCCACCACACCAAAATCTTTGCCATTTCAGCAAAATAAAATACATAATTGTCTAAAAGAGGGCTTTTAACTTGTGTCTCACTGCTAGTATAAAACCAATCCAAGTACACAAACATGTTTGGGTGCACAAACATTTGCATATAACTGTAACTTCGCAGATTTTACTGTTTTGCTATTTTTCATTGTTTTTCCTCTAGTTGCAAAGCAGTGTGAGGTTTATTAGTCCCCATGTGGTCAGTTACAGCATCGGCAAACCTAATATTACTGACTGCATACAGCCAGGTCATCATACACGAGTCTTGGAGCACACATGACAGCACATTTCTGCACATTTTAATACATTAAATCTATAATTATTGTTTATTTGCTAAATTTAACACATTTAAATTTAACTGTGCAAAAATAGACATTTTAGATCTTACATTATATGTTTTTCAGCATGATAAACTAAGAATATATACAGAAACTGGGCACCAAAACTTGCAGAAAAAAGCAATTCATTGGTCGAAGATGAGTGGTCTTTTCGTAGAGCTCTTGAGCATGTTCTCTGCTCCCCTACAACAGTCAAGCTACCAGGCCAGGTGGACAGATTTTACAGAAAATAAACTTTTACTCAATTTAGTCCATGATGACAAATTCCACTCACTAGCTACGATCGCCAAAGCCAGGGGAGTGGAGAGGCTAGTACAAGTTACATAAAGCAGCACTGTTTCTTTTTCAAACTGTAGGTGATCACTGAATGGCTCAACATGCTTGGAGGAGAACACTAACTGCCAATTTAGTCAACTAACAGACACTCATGCTGGCTAGCATGACTCTAAATAATGCGGTCCATCCAAGCAACCAAAAGACCTCCAGCCATGGATGGCTGTGGCACCATTGGACCTTTTTAGAGGCTTCTAAAGTGAAATATTCCCATTTGCTCAACTGTTTGGGTCATGCACAAGGCACTGCTATCATATAGCTGCATATTTGTAAGTTAATTTGATTTGTTGTGGCAACACTAGACAATGTGAATTATTTATGCAGTTTATGATGTAGATAATATTTCAGATCTGTGGTGTGTGCAGCAAACTGATTAGTACTAGCACTGATAAATAACTGATACAATCTCTTCTGTACTGATATATGTATGTATGTATGTATGTATGTATGTATGTATGTATGTGTGTATGTATGTGTGTGTGTGTGTGTGTGTGTGTGTCTGTCAAGCATAAGCAGATAAGAGTGAACAGATTACTGCCAGTGCTTTAGACTTGGCCTGGAACGCACATCTAGATGAACTGCGGTAATCTGTGCTTGGAATCAATGCCATGCTAGAACTAAACACACATACCATTTCCAGCCTGCTGGGGCAGATGGGGCATGGGGATTTTTCACTGTTTTGGTAATATTTTACCCCTGTTCCATAACACTGACATAATGACATATACCATAGACATGACATCGCAGTCTGGTTTCAGGTGATGTTTTAGCATTTGTCATGAAAATGATCATGGAAATGGTAACAACACTTTATGTTAACAGACATAAGCTCTCTTGACAAGTCTTGGTAGCATATTGCATCTGCCACGGTATGCAGCACAGCTGCACTGTTTCCAAAAATATCAAGCTAATTTTATAACAGATACATGTTCAAAGTAAATCTTGTGTGATACTGGTACTCTACAACTTCATATAATAAATAGGAAATGAGAAACAGAGCAGATGATGATTCCATAACTCTTAAGTTCACAAATCAAACCTTGAGTTCACGAAAAAGTAACAGATAAATATTGTATGTTATTTCTCATTTGACTTCTTCTAGTTGCAGACATGCTTATAATAATAACCCAAAACAGTCCCTAGGGCCTTCTCAGGATTTACCTCCTTTTCACAGTAAACATAAAATACAATTTCAGATAGTTTTGGAGGTGCTGAGTCTATTTCTAGTCCTCTGGTGCAATGGCCATTAGGAGGCCTGAAAGAAAGTGGGAAAGTCATAAAGAAAGAAAGTAAGAAGAAAGAAAGACACACACATACCCGTGAGGGGTCGTACTCTTGGACCCTAATTCCGGCCCCTGAGTCAGTGTAAGACGGCGCGGGCTTCAGGTGCTGCAGCTGGCTTCGGATCTGCTGAAGACGAGCTTCGTTACTGCAATGAGAACAGAAAGGACAGCTGAGTGTGAGTGTGTGTGTGTGTGTGTGGTATCATCATTATATTTAACAGTTACATAATATTTAAAAAATGGAGCTGTATGGAAAGACACTGTCTGCGTTGCATTTGACCCCGAAAGAGATTCCTTTATCGATCAGACACTGTGTATGTTTTGCTCTTCAGTTTCTAACCACAGGACTTGACAATGACATACTGCATGTGTCCCATGCAGTTTAGCTTGATAAATGTTTTATACAGGTTATGGTACTTTATGCTTATTGCATTTAAAAAGTTTCAGGTTAGGAGGAGGGCAGGAGACCCTACTTTATTCACCACATTCAAGGTCTAACACCTGCTGTGTATGAAACCAGCACACGAGCCAAAACACTACTTACATATTCCACTCCATTTACATCCAGTCCACTGTCCTTTTAAAGCAGGTGTGAAGTCAAGTTAAGGTTAAGATGAATTTTTCAGTGACTTCCTTTAAGGATGCAGATGGGAAGACATGATACGGGAGATGCCGTGTGTGGTCCATGTTATGGTTTTCCGATCTGGAGTAGAATTACACCCTTGTAGAGCATTTTGCTGGGAAAATCTTCACAGCACAGGCCTGGTGGTTAGGGAACAGCCCTTGTGAACAGGTTTGAATCCCAGGACTGTCAGTGGCACCACTAAGGTAAACTTGAGTAAGATACCGTCCCCACACTCTGCTCCCCGGGGGCTGTGTTCCCGACTGCCTGCTGCTTCACTTGTTGAATGGGTTAAATACAGAGGAAGACTTTCACGCTGTTCACACTGTGTGCTGTGATGTGGTGTGTTTACATGTGACTACTTTACAACGCTGCACTCTGAAGCTCATAAGTTTGACGGCCAGGTGTCCACATACCTTTGGCCACACACACTAACAACACTGGAACTATTAGTCAACAGTCAGCTCAACACAGGCAAACATCTCAACGCTGGATCGCGTCCATAGCCAACTGTGAAAGCTCCTGTCGGAAGTCCCTGAAACTACACCAGCTGGTACAGGACACACAGAGCGGAACCTCCGTCTCCAAACGTCTATTAACTGGTCCCACAGAACGCAATTATAGCTGCCATTTTGATTGAGAGCGCACATGGCTGCCTGAATGAGAAACACTATCAATGTTTAATTAGCCTCCTGCCGCGCCCGCAGCCTCCAAGTATGAATCACAGTCTTATCAGTCAAAGGACATACTTACACTGAACAATCTTCTCAGAGCCTGGAGGGTGTGTGTGTGTGTGACTGGGACAAGCAAAATAATAAAAGCAGCAGGCAGTATAAATGTATATATCAGTAATAAGGGAAGCTTTTGTCACTGGGATAGCTTCGATTTTCAGAAATGCTGTAAATATGTTTCTCATCGATGTCTACAGGGAACTGGACCATTCTTCACGTCAAACACATCCACTATCATGTGGAACAGCTGGAAGCAGCGCGGGCTGGAGGTTTCCTTTAGACTTTTTAGAAAGGAAAAGAAGACTGAAAGAAAAGCACTTTCTCACACCAAAGTTATTAAAAGTGAATTTAAAGCTGAAGGACACTCTGGACTTTTCCTTGCACAACACTTTTTGGCTGCCTTGTGTAACGTTAGAGGAAAATGTATTAGTTAACCTGTTTGCAGTACTTTATCCTCGATATATAACCAGTATGCTGTGTTCTATATTTCATGTTTTAAGCGTGTAGTGTCTTAACTCATTTGTCTCTCCATCTTGATAAGAAATGGTGTTGTTTACTGCAACGCCATGACTTACTGGTAGTGAGACTAGAACGAGCATTGTCTCGAAGCAGTGTGAAAACCCCAACTGGCAAGAAAACAGAATGCGAGAGAATTCGGGGTAGCGTACGAACTTATTGCTAACTTAGTACAGTACACGATGTTCATGTTAGCATTGTAGCCCTGTGTTAGCAGAAGTGAAGCTCAAACCTCTCGCCGTTGGTAGATTCGGTAGCAGGTGGTTATGTATTGTGTGTATATGTGTGGGACAGTAATGTAGCTAAAAAGTAAGCATGATTTTCTTCACACCAAATTATATCAATTCACTGACGATCTCTAAACAGTGTCTTTTTTTAACTCAGCTTCTAATTGCTACAGGGGTTTCTTTCATAGTGCCCCACAATCTAATGAAGCCTTTCTTTAGCAGTGCTCTTTCCCAGGTGGAAAAAAAAACTCACCACAAGATAAAACAGCAGTAGAATATAATTCGTCCCTGCCATACCACTTATGAAAGCAAAAACCTTGAGCTCATGTTGACTGTTGCTGAAGTTCAAAACCAACCCTTTCAGAGTCCCTTTGGCCTTTCGTTGCTTCCTGAGGTGGCTTCCTTGTTTAAAATATGCTGTCAACAATTTGGACTTAATAAAAAAAAATTTAAAAATCCATTTGTATGCCTGGGAAGTGGCCATTCTCACCTTCCACCTAATAAACTTTAGTGAATCGGAACTGAGAGACGGGTTTTTACAAAAACAACCTGGCTGATCTCGGCCTCTGTGGAGAGCGGGGAAAGGACGCAGACCCGGAAAAGGACAGAGAGCGATCTGTCATCGCCTGTTCATTTAGGGCAGATTATGAGGGAGAGGTTAGAAGTGTTGTGTTTCTGAAACTTGGATGATAAAGGCTTTCTCTAGTTCAGATCAGGATATTTATCAGGACAGAGCTAATAAGAAGTAGTGCTGAGAGCTACACAAGACGTGTGTGTGTGTATGTGTGTGTGTGTGTGTGTGTGTGTGTGCTCACATGTCAAAAATCTATAAACATAGTTCTCCATCATTCTCCCTTTCCTTTACCCATGTTTCTCCTACTAAAACACTCACATATAACTGTCTAGCTGTGAGAACTATCCCAGCCATTGGTTTTGAAGGTCCTCTGACACCTTCAGCACGGCTCAATGACTCTGAGCACCACAGTGCGGCAGTCGGAATTTCACATTTCACTAAATTAAACCCAGAACGAGACCACAAACATCAATAAGAAGTGACATGTGGCTTGAAATCTCCAAGATAAACAGACAAATGTGAATGGTTTGCATTACTTGTCTAATCTTTCTGGTAACACTTTACTGAAGGGTAGAGTTTGTGAAGCTCCACTACACCTGCAAAAGTCTTTTGTTATAAACCTAAATAAACAGGTATTGTGCCTTATTCAGTGTCAGTGGCCATGTCGGCTGCTTTTGTCAATTCTGACGTTATTTCATGTCAGCAACTGAAAAAAGCCTTCGTAAATGTCTTTGTATGTTCATGTCAGTCATCAGGAAATGCTTATGTAGGTGTTTGCCCTTATGATTACTTTTCTTTCAGGAAAGTGTTCCCATCTTTTTCCCTGATGTTAAACGTGGCAAATCCACTGAATGACGCAGAAAGTTGGCGTAAACTCTTCCATGCCCTCCACACCCCACCCTGCCACACACACGCACATACACACACACACAAAGCAGGTAGACAGTAGATCTGAAACGCCCTGAAGTGTGCAGAAGACAGAGTGACTGACTTTACATCAAGAGCTTATTTATTTCTCCTTCTGCCTCCTTCCCTCCGCATAGCTCCATTCTTCCACTTCATGGACGTACTGCATAACTCAATGTGACAGCAGGCCGCTGCTTTTTCCAACACGGCCCCCGCCATTGAGCCTCATAACCAACACCTCACCTGCCTCTGAACACATTTGTCACTGGGAAGCTAATGAACATGTCTACCGGTTAATTACGGCATAGGTTCGGGAATTCAGTGCTTGGAATGAAGGACTTCCGAGGCCATGTGGGTGAATATATATATATTAGGGGTGTAACGGTACACAGATGTCACGGTTCAGTACGTACCTTGGTTTTGGGGTCACGGTTCAGTACAGTGAAGTAACAAAACATTTCAAAGCATGAGGCTTGGTTTGTTTTCGTTTATTTTTCATTAGTATTTTTATTTGTCTTTGTATAACGTTTTAAAGGTCGCTGTTTAATGTTTCCATATGAAACTGTTACAGAGCCTGTTCCTTTAAGGAACCATGCATGC
>JBBPCY010000082.1:27726450-27768421 GCA_037974405.1 Brachyalestes nurse | reverse complement strand
TGTGACTGAAAAAACTGAAAGCAGATCTGAAATCAGCATGAAAAACTGGTTTAGAAAAATGTGTTGTGGTTTCTGATGATTACACACAAAAAAAAAGTTGACCAGTGTATTTAATGCTTTGTTTGTTCACATTTATTATAATGTTAACTTGCTGGCAGAAAGTCCCTTTACACTCAGATAAATGTCTCACAAACTATTTGCACAGTACTGTATAATGGTAAAGACTAAAAGCAGCACAGCCTTCAGCACTAACTTCACACAATACTGCACGTATTAACACAAAAAAAAGAGCCTGGATTAACACTCTGAGCCATGAGGTTATCAAAAGCCTACCTTGTTTCATGGCGCCCTCTCCAGCTCGGATGAAGGAGATCTCGTTAGAGTCCACCATGTGATTCGCTCCGTCCTCCAGTATGAATCGCACACCCGATATTTTATGTCCTGATAGAGGTCCCTTCTCACAGGCGTCTCTAAAGCCCTACAGTAGGAAGGCATGAAAAGAATTCATGTATAAACGAGGTGTGAGGAGTGTGAGAACAAGGAGAGGAGATTACAGACAAGGATTAATTCATAATTCGATCTCCCTTAGTGTCTTCGAAGGGGACTCTCACTCTAATCAGAGCTTTGTTTCGACAAGTGAGCTCGGTCAAGTCCTATACTTCACATTTCAAACCCTGAGAAGAAGACCCCCACTCGGAGACAAGCACCATCAAAGGCTTTGGTTGTCAGATTGAATCTCAGACAGAATTTCGGAGAATTTCGCATAATCTGGCTCTTTGTACCATCTACCGAGGCTCAGTCACTGCGAGCTATGATATACTAAGGCACCAGAGATCCTGCAAAGAGTTTCCAGATGAGTCTGCCTTGTCTTACGCACCTGGCTCATTGTAAAGTGTGCGTTTGATATATAGTGGTGTTTTTGGGAGTGACAGATATCAAGGATGTTTTTCCATATAAAATATAAAAACACCAATCAGCCACAACATCAAAGCCACTGAGAGGGGCAGTGAAAACTGATGCCCTGGTTACAGTATCACCCGTTGAGAGGGTTTTGTTATATTACGCAGCGAGTGAGCAGTCAGTTTTTAAAGTCAGAAACAGAAAAATGGCGAAAGCATTTGACAAGAACCAAACTGTGATGTCTGGATGAACCAACATCTCCAAACCAGCAGGTCTTGTGGGGGGGATACCTGGTGTGCAGTGATCACAACCTACCAAATATGCTCCAAGGAAGAAAAATCGCATCTTGAGGCTCATTTTTTAAACAGAAAAGGTCTATAGGTGCCAGTCAGGTCTTAAAGGGCTCTAAACCACATACGTCCACTGGAATAAAGACCTATTTTCTGACGTTTACCACTCCTTTCAGTGTGTTGGGTTAGTACACACAGGTAATGAGGCACATAAGAGAAAACATCCTTACCTTTTCGACAGCTGGGACAAACTGCTTGGGTACATTGGTGCCCACCGTCTGGTCTGCAAATTCGACCTTGGTGTAATTTTCTGGATCCAGGGGTTCCAGCACTCCCACCACTTTACCGTACTGCCCTGACCCCCCTGACTGCTTCTTGTGGGTGAAATCAAACCTAGAAAAAGTAGATCGACACTTCTTATTTTTGGATACCTTATTACTTCACTTCATTCCAGGCTACTAATGAGATATGAAGTTACTACTAATGAGATCTGATGTGGTGTGTCTCCACAGTGGCCAGACTAGCAAAACGTGCATTAAAGCCATTTATTTTTTTTTCTGTGCATGCAGATTTAGACTTAATGCACCCAGTCTGTTTAATGGTAGGGGAAACACTACATTGTTATTATGAGCACAGGAGGACAACAACAGAACAGAAGCTGAATGTTTATGTACAACGAAGGCTGTTAAGACATTGTAGCTTCTGCTGTGAAAGAGAAGTAGATAAAAGAGGTGAGAGCAGTACTTACGACACAGGGCTGGTCACCGTCTCCCTAAAGGCCACCTTAGGCTTCCCCATCACACACGGGCAGTTATATTCCTTGTCCATTCTCTATACACACACACACACACACACACACACAGGTTAAATGCCTGCAACTGAACACAAATGAGTAGTATTCCAGAATGAAGACCATCATGCGCTTCATTGAACGGATATAAGTGATGCTCCACCTGTGCGTAGATCTCCAGATGGAGCTCCCCCATGCCTGAGATAATGGTCTCCTTACTCTCTGTGTCAAAGTGCACCCTGAACGTGGGGTCTTCTCTGGTGAAGCGGCTGATGCCTTTGGAGAACTTGTCTGTATCGTTCTAAAGAGCCCAGAGGACACAGAGGATAACCGGTCACATGCTGCAGGGTTTAGTTTGTACTATAATGTATCAGTCGTACGTGAATAAAGGCAACACCTACCTTGTTCGCTGGTTTAATAGCCATGGAGATGACTGGTTCAGGGACATGGATGGACTCCTGTACAATACAAAAAAATGATCAAATTAATAATATCTATAAGATCTAAAATCTGGTCTAAATGAAATAACAGCATAATTACATCAAAGCAAATCAGCTGTAGGTGTGGATTAACAGTACTAAGAGTCATGAGACAGCCTTCATTTGTTCACATTTTTGCTTCCAAAACTAAATTTTCTTGCATTTTAATGTAGTCTTGAGGAACAGTTCTCCAGGCTTCCTGAAGGACTTTCCAAGACTCTCATTTCCAGTCCAGATCCCGAATTTTTATATATTTGTTAAGGCACACAGTGACCTACGTACGAATCATTCAAGAACAAAGAGCATCTAACGGAAGTCCTGAACCAGTGAAGATGATTCCAGATGATCAGGTGGTGATCAGTATACTGGTGGTGCTGAATGCTGAGTGGTTGGAACTCCTTTATCTAGACTCCTTGTATCTTTGCAGGAAAAGTTTTTTTTAAATCTATTAAATATGCCTAATAAAAATAGAAAGAAATGGGGAGGGGGCTCAAGATTTTTGCTCAAGATTACAGTACTGTGTGTAAATGTGCTGATTTTTGTGACATCACAAATGTTCCCAGAGCAGCAGAATGTACCTGAATAAGTTCTACTGAACACATACAGAGGGTGTGCTTACCATGGAGAGGTTGGTGCTCATTCGGGCAGTGAAAGTGTCTCCACTGGCACAGTCGATTCCGAACAGGGCGCAGATATCGCCCGCATACACCTCCTCCACATCCTGAACAGAAGAGGAAAACAAGCACGAAAAGCTCATTAACATGAAATATGAGAAAATAAGACAGAAAAAGAGCACAGTGTGTGAACAGTCAGTATCTGATCAGTGGCCCTGCAGCAAACACTAAAGAGGGTGCACATAAAACGTATGGATATCTAAACTCATATTTGAATTTCTGTATTTAAATAAAGCTGATCTTTTTTAATGACTTTTTTTAATATAATGAAGTGACAATGGGGTCCAACGGAATAAAATTTCATCTGAATAAGAATTTGAATGGAAAAGTAGGATCTTTGATATTTTAACATAAATTCCGAAGGATTTGGTTGATGTTTCAGTTTAATGACAGCATACAATCAGGATCCATAGAGCATTCCCACACCCACTTAAACACTCACCTCCATTTGGTCTGCATGGAGGCGCACCAGTCTCTGGATTCGAACCTTCTTGCCCGTGCGAGTGTTGTAAATGTTCTCCCCCTTCTTCAAGCAGCCCTGGTACACTCGCACATACGTCAGCTGCCCAAAACGTCCGGCCTGGACACGAGTTGGGCAGAACACACAGGGGTCAGACGCTCATAACAACCCCAGAAATCATCAATTTCCTAAAAACAGTCTCCGATTCAGCCTTCGAAGCCTCACCTCTAGTTTGAAAGCCAGACCCACAAACGGCTTTGTTGCGTCTCTTCTCGAATCCATCAGAATCTTGGTGGTGTTACTCGACTCTCTGAAGGTAAAGAGCAAACATGCCTTATATTTTTTTTCTTTTTTTAAACCAAATGTAATTTAGGTGACTTAAAAAAAAAACCTTACAATTATTCTTCCCCGATCCCTCCAAAGTTGAGAAACAGTATTTTGCAAGTCTGGAGCCACACTTCATTTCTTTATTTTGCTTTGTTGGTGCAAAAATGCTATTGGATGTTGTTCAAACTGTCTTATCTCTGGAATTGAGCAGATTAAATTAAAGAAACAGGAACATATGTTTTCCTGCTACAAGCTGCAAAGTGCCTAAAGATACAAGGAGCCTAGATAAAGGAGTTCCAACCACCCAGCATTCAGCTCCACTGTACTTCCTGGAGAACTTTTCCTCAAAACTACATTAAAAATATAAGAAAGTCTGGATCTTTGGAAATAAGGGGTGAGGGGTGGATCAAGACTTGTGCTTTAAGTTTTCAATCAAAGGATTATGCATGTTGGGCTATTGAGAGAGACAGAGAGGTGAACACAGAACTCACTCCTCGTTGAGGATAGCGTAGTTGTTGACTTCGCTGGGGTCAGGCAGGTAGTCAATTACAGCATCCAGCAGGGGCTGAACTCCTTTGTTCTTGAGAGCGCTGCCCACCAGCACCGGAGAGAAGGAGCGCTGGACAGTCGCCCTGCGCAGAGCCGCCTGGGGGAAACAGAGATCAGCATGTTTACATATTTTTGTACATTAATGATGAGTCAGCTGGACATTAGGGGTGTTGAAATTAATCACATAATCAATGCATTGCGATGCAGACGTGGAAGACGATGCATCGATGCAGTGGCAGGACATAATCGATTATACCATGATGGCGTTGCTTGATTTAAAATATCTAGTTAAAAAGTAGCACTGCAGAATGTTTTATTTTTGAAGATCATGACAATATTCATTGAACATGTAGGCTAGGCCTATACTACTTATTTTGGTTACAATTTAATGCTATGGGCACAATTTCTGTTTATGTTTTGATGAGCTGTGTCTATATTCTTTATTTCCATTCACAATTGAGTGAAATGGTCACAATTTTTGTTCACATGTTCTGTTTTTTTTGTTGAATAAAAATGGGAGCTTACATCTCACTGCTTGTATTTGAAAAAAAAAAAGTGACGTAATGAATAAAATTGATGGGATCCATCGAGATATCGAATCGAATCGTTGACATGATAATCGTAATCGAATCGTGAGGCCTGTGAAGGTTCACACCTCTAATACAAATGAACCAAAATCAGGCAAAATAAGGACAACACATGTGTGTGACAATACTCAATACAGTGGACACTCTGACTGGTCTGCAGCTTTCCATTTGCAGTTTGGGCTACAGGAGCTCCTCTGTGGGATCAGACCAAGCAGGCTACCCATGACCATCTGGGTGGTTCACCGGTCCCTCATTGGGGCACATATGGTAAGTACTGACCGCAGTATACCGGGGAAATCTCCACAAGACCTGCTGTTTTGGATTTCAAGAACCGACCCACCCCTTGCAATGGCCCACTGTAATGAGATAATCAATGCTCTTCACTTCACCTGTCAGTGGTTTTAACGTGGTGGCTGATTGCTATACACGCGCGCACACACACACACACACACACACACACACACACACACACACACAGTTGATCCACAGAAAGGACATGCAAGTGAATGTGTGAATATATCGGTGTGTGATAAAGTATTGCACTCAAGGCAACAACAGCGATGCCTTGACTGGGTGTATGTGTGTGTGTGTGTGTGCTTCTAATCCACAGAAACAGGATTGAGCAGAAGCAGCAGCTGCTGCCATGGGCACCGCACCACGGGACACAATAATACGCTTTCATTACACTGCAATTTCTCTTAAATAATCCTTTTCATTTTTTATGAGCTACATTTCCCGCCACTGAAATATGGTGGGGGTTGGGGTGGGGAGGGGGAGTGGAGAGAAAAAGGGATCTGTAGCTGTAACTGTGTGTGTGTATGTGTGTGCATCAGCATATACACTCACACACACTCATACACAACTGCAACGTTTGCGGTCAGCATTCCAGAGTACTGTCCCCACATTATATATATTTATATATATATATAGAGAGAGAGAGAGAGAGAGATGCATAATTAGACATGAGACTAGGGTTTTAATACTCTACAGTACTTTTTGTTATTTCTGAAGCCACAATCATTCCCTCCTTCAAAAGATGATCAACTAACATGTCCATCTGCTTATTAAATGAACTAATTAAGGTGAAGTGGTCCATTAAAGGACAATGTATGGGCTTTGAATGGTCTGATTACCACAATTACCACAACAGCTGCTGCTGCGTCGTACGCACTCGTCATCTGAAAGCTAATGTCACTCCGTTCTGTTGACCCGAGTCAGACGAGCAATGTGGGGCCTGGATGTTAAGTGATGGGGGCTTGGTAGTGTAATGCAGGTTATGCCAAATTCTTTACAGATAAATGGTCTACATATTGATCAAACATTTTCTCAACAACTGGGTATAACGTCTTCAAGAAAGTTTTCCATTACAGATTTATTGGGCGAACCTCAGAGGTTATGGCCGTTCATAGAAAGGTGCATTCTTTTCAAGCTCATTGGGCAAAAAGTAAGAGCTTTCCAATTCAAGTGAATGTTTTTATCATCAAAGCATTCAGAATTAAATGTTATTACATAAGAAAAAAGCAGCAAACCTGTTACGGCTCCTTTCCTTCCCTGTCGTTCCTCTGGAATTTTATAAGCATTCCAGACATTTCCATGGGGAACAGTTTACAAAATTCAGGTGTGGTGTCAGTGGGTCAAAACATAAAATAAAAACCAGGACCACCGGGGTTGCCAAAACAAAATAAATCTCTTGAGAGTACACCTTGAGGTTTTGAGCGTGATTGAAATCTTAACGAAAGAGAGCAGTTGTGGAAAGAGATAAAGACTAATATTCACAAGAAACACATGTCTTGACTGGTCACAAACTAAATGTGGGGGAAAATATGAGAAATAGAAAGAGCCAAAAACAAACAGCAAACCAGGAAAGATGAAGGATGAAGTGGGGAAGAATGTAGAGGATGGGGTGAAATGGCAGGAAAAAACAACACCGTGGCCTCAGTAATAAAAGCCAATCAGTTTTGGGCACTCGGCCGATGACGCCACTATCTCCGGTGAGGGACGCCAATAGCCCGACCTAATGAAGTGTAATTGGAAACGGACAAAACTCCTCGCTTCGGAGGAATGAAATATCCTTTGCATTTGCGAAGCAACAGAAGAAAAACGGGAGGGGTGGCGGTGGTGGGGGGCTAACGGGGTCATCCTTGGTGAACGCAGCGGAGATAGCCGCTAATGAGCAGGAGCAGGGAGGTTGTTTTCTGCAGGAAATGAAAGAGTATCTGAAAGCAGGAAAAACTCGCTCTGCAAAAAATTATTTTCTTCTCAGAAAAATGGTCTAAGGACTAATAGCTGTAGTCGAGGGATTTGTGGGATATTACACGGAATGTGAGATATTAAGTAAAAGGTGGGTAGTAAACTTTATTAAGACACATGTACTTAAACTTATTTCTCATTCTCATTATTACATACGGAAAATTGCACAGAAGCACTGATCAATTCATAGTTACTGAATAATCCATAGTAGATACTGAATAATACATAATAGATACTGAGTAATCCATAGTATAATTAAATATTTAATTGTTACTGAAAAACCCTCAATAGCCATTAAACCCATAAAACCCATTCACCAAGTGAAGCAGTGGGCAGCCAGGAAGCACTGTGTAGGAATGGTGTACCTCAGTATTGCCATGGGCAGTCCTGAAATTTAAACCAATGACCTTCTGATAGCAGGGCCACCAGCTACACAGCTCAACACGCTTGGAGGAGAACACTAACTGCCAATTCTGTTACATCAGCAAACAGACACCTGTTCTGGCCGGGGGAGAGGGAGGGCCATCCTACTCATTCAGCTCTGTTAGACTCCTGGTCAGGCACTACCAGGGATCAAACTCACGAACTCCTGATGATAGGGCGAACCCTCAGCTTCAGCATTTCATTTTAGACCAAAAGGATCTCAAAAAGAGAAGTAGAGTTTCTACTAAACTTGCTGGACTTATGAGGAGATTCCACTGCAGTCCTACAGGGAGTCCAGTTCAACACTCCAGGTGGGGTGTCTTTGGTACATAGCTCTTTTTACAGTGGTTTTAATTGAGAACGGACTTTGACAAAAATATTGCCAAATGCTAAATGAATTCATTAAGCACTATTAGAGTGTCCTTACCCTGGTCCATGGTTTTGGAAGACTTTGTTGGGTATTGGTCAGGTACTTTTTTCTGGATCTGCTGTTGATGGGTTGAGCGGCCTGGAGGTTCCCTTTCCAACCTAGTTCCAAAAAAAGTCAAAGTTATCAAATAATCAGCTTTAAGGTACTTCAGTACTTTCCTTTGGGTGGAAATAGAAAAAACTCAGCTAACCTGTTTTGTGGATAGTTCAGCTGAGGACTGAAGTCCGACTCCATTATGTCTAGATCAGAGGGAGGAGGGGGGAAATCTCCATAATCGTCCTCTTGTACTTTATGTCTGCCATTGGAGGTCGCGGGGGGCACTGTTAAAATATAGCATATATATGTATGTATTTGTGCATATATGTGTATTCACAAACACACATACCCAGTGTGTGTGTGTGTGTAAACCAGCTTTCTATTCCAGATTTAGAACAATCCATGGCGAAACAAAGACACCACATTTGCAAGTGCTCTTGCTTTTCACTGACGCTACAAATACAGAGAAGGAAGAAATCACGCCTTTACACACATTGATTACAGTGCTGAACAAGTTCAGACTTGAATTATCAATCAATACCGCAGCTCTTGACATCAGACAGTCACAGGCTTTATCGTTTAATAAAATGAGCACACACACATGCAGGGAAAGACTAACACAGCTGCTGAGAGCGGAGGCTTCTTCAAGGACTACAGCCTAAAAATCGATCACAACCAAATTAAAGACCGTAGCTCATCTGGCGATTCACTTTGTGTTAGTTAGATGCAAGATACAGTAGATTTTATTTACTGTTTGTACATGCACAAAGAGTACGGCTGCATTGCAAATTTTTGGCGCAAATCTATTTGCTTCGGCAGTAAAAAGAAAATCAGAGCGGGTGCAGTAAAATATTCCCTATATTCCCTATTTATTTTGTGATACAAAAATAAATAAAAAGAAACCCTGCAAACTGCAATGAAGTACCCACTGTATACTGTCATTAAGAATATTGCACTTTTGAGGTTAACTAGACATGTTTGTTTCCTTCTGTAATGTGTTCCGCCAGCAGTCTGACTCACGGCAACTGGGAAAAAAAAACGTATAAAAATGCTTTGTGAGTGATGATGATGTCCAGTCTATAGTGTCTCAGGCTGTATGGTGAGAGTTTATTTATGAGCAGAGAGTGAGCAGGGTCACATGGATGGGAAGTCAACTCCTATTACCATCTCCACAGTCTTTATGACTTTTTGGTTAGACTTCCTGTCTACTCCAGTGGTGTTCCCAAACCAGACAGCGATGCCATTTGTGAGGACACTCTGAGTCTTCTGTAGGCCTGGATGAGAAGATGGTGGCTGAGTCTGGCCTTCCTCAGCAACTTAATGAAATATAGCCGCTGCTGGGCCTTTTTCCATGTTGCAGCATCGTTTTTGGTCCAGCTCAGGATTAAAAAAAACATGAAAGCCCTTTTGAGCTCAGTCCCCTTGATAACGAAAGCCGGCCTCGATTAATTCTTCGGTCTTTTCTATGTTGAGGATGAGGTCGTTTAATTATCCAGAGACAAGGATATTGTTATCCAGCTCCCTATAACCGGACTCCTCCACATCCTTGACAAGGCCCGGGATGGCTGTGTCATCTGCACACTTAACGATGACAGTCTGGGTGGAGACACAGTCGTAGACATACAGTCTAGAGTTTGGGGCTGAGGCAACAGCCCTGTGGTCTTCCTGTGCTAACAGTGAGCTGGACAGAGACCCTGCTTCCCATCCTCACCTCTATCAGTGAGAAAGACCAAAATACAGTTGAATGTGGTAGTTGGGACCCCAAGGTGCGTCAGCTTCACAATCAGATTTCATTAGACTGTAGGCCAGGAAAAGCATTCTTGCATATGTTCTACTGTAGTCTAGTAGTTTTGCGGTGGTAGGCAAACAATGTGTGGAAGTATCTGTTTCTCTAGGCACTTAATGGCAACTAGTGTGAGTGCCACTGTCTTAAAGTCAATGTAGATGTGTCTGGTTTCTTAGGGAGTGGAGTTGTGATGGAGTACTGAACAGGAGTGGGACAAATGCGTGTGTAAGAGACAAGCAGTCTCTGTATATCTGTGTACACACATGCCAGTGGTTTAGCACTGCCTCACGAGGATTTACTTGTTTCAGAGTCTTCAGGACCTCTGTGAGTGTTACCTGAAGGGCACTGTCCTCAGGGTGGCAGGGGGTGTTTGTGTTCAGTTTGTTGAATCTAGCATAAAACTGTTGAGAGAATCTAGAAGGGTACTGTCTCAGATGTCAGTACTGTTTGTGTTCCTCCTGTAGTCAGTGACAGATTGTATTCCCTGCCACATGCGAGGTGTGTTGTATTGCAGGTAGAAGGCTTCATGTTTTCGGGAGTATGCCCTTTTTGCAGCTCTAATGGACCTTTAAGTCCTATGGGATAAATAAAGTTTTCTGATTCTGATTTTGATTGTAGCTCATATCTGGTCCAGCTATACTCTCCTGTATCCCTTGACTTGAAGGTGTCCCATCTTTTTCTGATCTTCTTGAATATATCCGGATTAAAACAGGGCTTTTGATTGAGGAAAACAAACAGTTTTGGAAGGGACACAGATGGAAGTGCACAAGTCGATGTAATCACTGTCAGACTCTGTGTAGTCAAGAAGACTGTCTGTAGCCTCCTTGAAGATTTTCATACCTGTGGCCTCTAGGCAGCCCTGCAGGCGTGCCAGAGCACCATTCTTTATAACAGTTCTGACTGTGACTGAGTTAGTCTTCAGCTGCTTAGCACACCTTTGCAGGATTGCCAGGTGATCAGATTTTCCAAGTGGGTTGAGCTGTGTATGCAGTTCTGATGTTGTCAAAATGGTTCAAAGTATCGTCTGCTTGAGTGGAAAGTCACAAACTGGGATTTTTTTTCTGAGATGATTCAAATCTTCCTAGATAATGAAAGCCTGATTTCATGCCCAATGCTTATGTGTAGTTCTTTAAGCCTCTTCCTTTCTAGGGGGATGTAAACAACACTCACAATAATGCATTGTAGTTCTCTGGATGTATAAAACAAGCTACAGTTTAAGGTTAACTATTACACACCCTCAGGGCAGGACTGAGAAGTCTATACTGTCCGTGCACAAGGGCTGTTTGACAAAGATGGCCATTCCTCCCCCGCGGGTTTTGCCGCACTACACAGTGCTGCTGTCGGCACTGAATAGCGTATAGCCTTCCGGTCTTATGGACTCATTGGGGTTTTCCGTCAAACCCGTGAAACACAACATAGAGCAGTTCTGAAAGTATTGCTGTGTTGAAATCAGAGTATGCAGTTAATCTATTTTCATGAGACTGAATGTCCACAAGAAATTCGACTGGGAGGGTCAGCCTTTCTCTGCTAACCCACGCAAAGAAGCTTTCACCACCCTGCCTGCCGTGCCTCGGACTCGGTCTCGAGTTTGCCTCCCCTACTGAGACCTAGACTGGAATTGCACGAACGCAGTGAACTAGTTCAAGGAAGTAGTTAAGTGCAACGGTGTTAAAAAGTCCAAAATGACTGGGCTGTCTTAACTATATCAAAGTTGCCTGATTATACATAACAGTTGGCCTAATGTAGCGCATACAGGTGGAGGATAACAGGAAATATAGAGACAGCTTGACTCAGATAGCTTCGCTATGTCGCATTTAAGGGAGCAGCATCTTGGCGACTGTTACATCTAGACCTTCATGACTCGCCATATTCTGACCACAGAGGCACTGTTGGTTAAATATTTAGTGCCCCATTTCAACCTAGCAATGACACTGGCTTATGTTATGATAAATAAATAGATAAATAAATTATACACTCAGATAAACCCAACGCATACTAACATCACTGCTGTGCTGACAGTGGTCCACCATCCTTAAAGTTAGAGGACAACAACAGTTCATGGGTCAGAAAAGGGCAACAGTACAACTGTACAGGTAAGCTAAGAGGTAGGTGCGGCCAGTGAGTGGGAGCACAAGGGAGGTGTTTATAATAAAATGGTCAGTGAGTGCACTGTATATCTCTGTCATATAAAAAACCCTGTAAGGAATATTGCATGCTCCAACTAATGGTACTTCAACTACATCATTTCCATCACAGCCTAGCACTTTCTGATCTAATAAAAAGCATAATTAAGAAAGTAAAGCCAAAAACATGGTAAACTAAGCGCCCGCCCCCACATGATGGACTGAGAATAAAAAAAACAAAAAGTACAGTGAGTTACTTTTGACGGACAAGGGACTCTAATCAGAAAACAATGCATTCGGCTTTTTTGGTGGAAAATGCAGCGAGGAGGCTTTGTGTTGGCACGGCAACTCTCTGGAGAGCGCGGCGGAGAAGAATAGAGTGAATTTAAAACAGTTTGTTATCCGTTTGCGAGTGCCGCGCACAATGGCGGCATATGCAAATACGGCCCACTTAGAATCCATTTCATCAGCCTAATGATTTCAAGGTCAGGCCCGGCCGCCTAAAAGCAGAGGGAAAATGTAACGAAAAATACTGCCGCCCTTTGGTGAGATTGGCATGCTTCCAACTCGAATACGTTTAAAAGCTTCATGTTTAGAGCTGGGAGTGGGAGTGACGGGTGAGAGAAAGGTTTATGACTTTTTTTTTTTATATATATAAAAATTATTTCAGCTGAAATCACTATCATTTCTTCTGCCATGGCTCCAGCATAAGTCCTTCATCGCATTTAGTTTTTTTGCAACTGGTTGGATGCCAGTAGTTGATACTTTTTGGGCTCCTATTCATTTTCTTGACAAAATACAAGCATTTGCCACTAAAACAATATAGCTAATATTTTACTACTAGTAAATCTCAGACAGCAACTTCAGGATGTTATAGACACCACTGAACTTTACTGAAGGAGTCACTGTAGAAATGTCACATACAAGGTAAAATTTATTCTTATGTGTCTGATATAAACCCTGGACTTTTTTCTTCAACAGACTTGCCTGTGTTTATTCATCCTAAATATGGATCAATACACGTACTTACCTTGAGCGCGCTCATAGATGCTATTGTTCACCATCAGAGGCTGTGAAACCCCAGCTTGTCCATTCTCAGCCCGTTGGATAGGAGGGCTCTCTCTAGCCTGGTTCTGACTGCTCTCCTACAACAGGGACAACAACAGTTCTGTTCAGTTTTATGTTAATTGTAACAATGAGAGGAACCCAAAGGAGAACCTATGGTTCTCTGGGCTGCACCAGATACTGATAAATGAAGAAACTGCAGCATTATCATATTTAGCTCTAAGTGACTGTTATATGGGCTAGCTAAGCTAGTCTTGCTAACAGCTTGCCACATTAGGGATAGTACAGGAAGCTTTTAAGACGGGTTGCTACAGTTTTTACCAATGCAATGCTCTTTTGTCCATGTTAATAGATAACTGAGTCATACAGTGTCAGAAACCACGTAAGCAGGTCTATTAAAGATTTGACATGGTTTGAGAAAAGGTTATATCTGAGGTTTTCAAAATGTCTCAATAATTAAAGGATGGCTTCGGTGTGAAAAACCCATCGTAGAAAAAGTTACACAGATACCTTACAGTGATGGAACCAAATGTTACAATGTGTACAAGTAAAATATAACCATTATAGTTACTATCAAAGCTCATCAGAACAAACATGTCTTCCAGAATGTCGATAAAGGTGAAATAGTAAAAAAAATCTTATTTGGGGACTATTTGGCCTCATTACACCATGCATGTGCCCCTTCACCATGAATGCTTACAAAAATAAATTTCAGATCTTCTCAAAACTCAGGTATAAATGTCTAAGAAATCAGGCACTGCATTCATAACCACTTAATTAAATATCTTTCAGTGAAGGAGAGGCGGACATCTGGTTCCATTCACCACCAATTCTGACTGGTTCTGACAGAACAGGCCATTTCGAATGATATCAAGCACACTCCAAATGACTTGGTGACCACCTCACTGCCTTCTTTTTGTAGAACTGTTGAAAAAGCATTCTTTGGTACAAGCCTTGTCTGGCAATGTCTACGTCACAGTGGAGGATGCCACCGGAACATCATAGCTCTTAATGGCTGGAGATGGTAAACTGCCATCCAACTGCTTGTCTAATAACAAAAGTCTGCTGCTTAAGTGAATCGCAGCGAGCTGGATGGACTAATTATGAACGGGTCACAGCTGCTCCATGAAGGAGAAGTCAAGAATCCAGCTGGTAAATCACAAAAGTGGCGATTCGATACAGCTCTGACACCGCACGGGCCGCGGGCAACTTGTCAGACAGCGCTAGCACAGGCAGATAAGGATGCAGACGCGACAAAATGAAGACGTGGACCGCAGGCTGATGCCTATTGATGAGCGTCTCTCTTTGGTAAAGGCAGCTGTCAGCTTTGGAGCAGGGCACACAGTAGGAGAGCTTTCCATTGCCTTTATTCTGTCATGCTACACACACACACACACACACACACATACACACACTCTTTATTTATTCACCATGTCACAAAAGCCCAGGCATATAGAGTCAGCTGAATGAACATAAAAGGTATTAGGATATCACCATATCAAAGTCTCTCCCAAATGTACGCTCGCAGTAATATTGTCTTTGGGGGGGACAGGGAGAAAAAAGGAGAGAGAGATGGAGGGCGAGAGAGAGTGAGAGAGAGAGAGAGAGAGAGAGAGAGAGAGAGAGAGAGACATGGTTGGGTGATATCATTAGTGGGGATGATGTCTCTTTACATATGTCGCGCACAGATCTTCTTCAGTGGTCTGAAACGAAAGCTTTCCCCTTGCTTGAGTGCGAGAGAGAGAGAGAGAGAGAGGGAAAATGTGTCATAAAGTAGGTCTTGCTGTCTTAGGCTGTGATCAGTAGACAGATGGGGGGTGGTTTGGAGGGAGAGGGAGTGTGTTTTGTCTCGAACACACACAATACTCAGCATCCGAATAACACGGGTTGAGTGGAAAATTCTGTGGTTCTTTGATGTGTCCATTGCACTGCTAGTCAAAATCAGAAATGCTGTCCATTCTTTTCAAGTCTGCTATCCATTCTCCCTGATTCGTGCAGCATTAGCAAAGCGAAGCTCCCCCACAACCAAATCAATCAGGAAAATACACAAATGGAAAATGCAACCAGTTTGCCAAGTGAAGGTACGGAAGCAATGCTAACTAACGCTCATGCTAGCAGTTTATTTTTCCAAGAACATGTCTCCTAACATCTGCAGAAAGCAGCAAGTTTCATGTCTTAATCAGAGAACAGTTGTGGTGGGGAGCTGGAGCTCAACAGGGAGGACAAAGGACCAACAAAAGAGGACCCTAAATGAGACTCCAAAGGCTGGGCTCTCCCTGCCACTCCTTTCCTGGACTGCAAGGCAGGAGCAGGGGTGACCAGAGGTTAGACTCCCTCAGGCTAGCCCCAAGCATCCTTTCATTAAAACCCCAAAACCGTCTTTTATCCGAGGCGCCCGTGGTGTAATCTGATTAACTAGCTAAGCAAGAAGAGGCCCAGTGTGGAGAGAGGATTAGGGGTCACTTGGAGGGTGTGATCGAAGCACCTCAGCGAAAAGAAAGTGGGGGCGGGAATAAAGGGAGTTAGAGAAGATGGGAATGTGGTGGACAATGAGCAAAGGAAAAGGAGGTAGGTCCTGAAAATTTACATTGCTTAGTTGCCAGAGGTGAGGCTTAATGACAATTTTATTTGTATTTGTATGGAAACATTTGAACTGAGTTTCATAAAGGTCATAGACACACCTTCAGAAAACCTTTAAATAGAAGAACCTTAATGAAAACAATTAAATAATGGTTCTTTAAAGAATGTTTTACACTGTGTTTTCTATAAAGGTGAACCCTGTCACCAAGCAAAAGAATCATTTATGCTCTCATGAGTATTCATAGTTTAGAGTACATTTACAGTTTCACAGGGCAGTCTTCTTAAAACCCAAAGCGAGGCTGAGGTGGGATAAAAAGCAAAGATTGGAGAGATGAAGGACTTCTTTACTGTCAGGTAGCTCCTGCAAGAACCAAAATTAACTTCAACTAGTCCAGAATGTGGCAGCTAGTGTCCTCACTAGAACCAGGAAATTTCAGCACACTAGTCTGACTTTATCAAGACTTCACTGGCTGATCGAATTTTGTGACCTTATCTCTTGCTGCAGACCTCCAGATCTCAAGGTGTAGGCTGGTAGCCTAATGGTAGGGTGGTAGCCAAGGTGGGGCATCTGGTAGCCTAGGTTAGGGCATTCACCCTGCGACCAGGAAGTCGTGGGTTCCATTCCCAAGACTACTAAGCACTCTGAGGTACCCTGAGTAAGGTACCGTCCCCACACTCCCTGGCTCCCTGTTTCTGGCTGCCCACTGCTTCACTTGGTGAATGGGTTAAATGCAGAGGAAGAATTTCGTGCTGTGCACATTGTGTGCTATGTTGTGTTCACGTATGACAGAACAGTCACTTTCATCTACTTATCCACAGAATTATGAGAACTACAGCAGGAAAAAGAGGCTTTTCAAACACAGCCCCTCAGCTCTGAAATATAATAAGTTGAAGACTCAAACACAGCCACAGTTTTTAAGTCTAGATTGAACACCTACTTATTTAGTCAGGCTTTCTGTAATTATTTTTTTCCTGTTAGATAAAGGGTGTAGTCAACCTGTTCGATTTCTTTGGACTGCCCACGTGTGATCCTATCCTACACCCCCATCCAAGATCGACTGCTGTTCAAAAGCTCTGGCAGCAATTGCTGTTCCTGCTGCTTTGGACTAGAGACTCTCAAAATACCCCTCACTCCAACGAAAACTGTGTCTACTCATTCTTAACTGTAACTACTCTGTACCTACAGACTGCCAACTGTTCTGCAGTGATTCATTCTGTATACATAAGCCTTCTGTTGTTAGATATTTCCATAAAGACATTACTTCTCAAGTATGGTTTAAATATTTGATATAATGGGAAGGAATGATGACAGAGTTAGCGAGTAGATGAAGGATGCATGTTCAAAAATGTTACTTTGGTTCAATATTGAGTGAATCTTCACATTCACAGAAAAACATCCAGAACAAGCTTACAAGTTGATGGGGACAAGTTACCCCAATTAGAATTTTGCTTAATTATTTAATTAATTGTGCCAGGACACATTACACATTTAATTAATGCTTGGACAGCTTACACATTTGATCCTTAGAAACTGAGAAAATGTTCTTGTTTTCCTCCAGGGCTTGCCAATGTAGAGAACCTGAACAAAGGTACTGGGAATAAAAGGCACACCAAATTCAAAAGTCAACGATAGAACAGGTTGCATTAAGTGGTGTACCTGAATCAACAGCCCTACAACTGCCATCAAGCACACTTAGTAAGCCATGAAAGATCTAAAACAAGCTCCCTGGATGATCTAAAAAGAGAAAGTCGCTGCATTTGTGGGCAAATTTCAATCAGCTAGCGGACGCGTCCCCCAAGCTCAGTGTCTCGCCTCTTACTCATTCTCTTATCACTCTGTCTGGGTGATTAATGGCATATTGATCAGCCTGCCTGCATGTGATTAAGAGAGAACGCATCATGGCTGACGTGTCACTTTTTATTGAGTGGTCACCAGGGCCTGCACCAATCACCATCTATCTCAAGGTGGATGGGGTGGAGGATAGGCTAATGCCGTCCCTGCGATGCTAGGCTGTTTGCAGCCAAAGGCAAATTCCATGACTCAAGGTGGAGTCAATAATCATCCATCTTCCTTTCCATCCAACAGTCATGAAGAGCCATGTCTGAGATGATGGCCCATTCTGGACTGACCTTCATGTTTTCAAGTTGAAACCACAGTCAGCCTCGATGGGACAAAATTCCAAACTTGAGGAAACTGCACATTTCTGTCCATTTTTGTATCAGAATCACATCATACACAACAAGCACATGCAGGTCAAAAGGATTTAGGAAAGACATGAGGCATGAAAGACATGCACTTCTCAAGACGATGGAAGAAATAATAATGAAACCTTCAAGATCATGAAAATTTATGTTAAAGCATTGATGTCCAGTTTAAGTCCTGGACAGCAAATGTCCAGTGCCAACTTAAACACATGTGTGTGCAGGAATATCAACTGTGTTGAACCAAGGGGGCCTTTTCAAAGCATGTTTTAGTAACACTTTGTATATGAAGGAGCAATCTGAAATTAAAAAGCATGCCTCACATTTAAAAAGGTGCTGTCTGAACTTCTCTTAGTGCTGCATTCGACATCAAACTAGCAACAAATCCTTAACTATGAGTTCAATACACAATTTCAGTATTTAGTGCGAGGCATTTCTGCACTCTTGCACACAAAGGTGGAGCAAAAAAAGTTGCCGCAAACAACAGACCAGGTTTCATTAGAACGTCCATGTTTTCTTCCCTACTCTGTAGTCCAGACACAGGTTGAAAATAATGTAAATCCAACCTCTGACTTAGCTTTGACCCTGAGTTAAGTCGAAAGCAGCATAAGACCCTCCAGGGAGCACCCTGGATTAGAAGCTTCAGGTCTTTGATGACAGGGAATGAAGGAGGTAAGGGATACTACGACTTCACTGGGTCAGGAAAAGGGATTTCACGGCGCTTCTTGAAGTTTACGTGGGTACACATGCTTAAACTTACCTGGTCACTAACAAAAGGTGGCCCCCAATGAACATGGCGAGATGCCTGCAACAAAAAGACTGTATTCGGCAATCGTTTGATTATGTCTGGAAAAATGTGGATGGGCACATCTATTGTGGCAAGTGAGATCTTTACACCCGAACTGTCCGAAAGAAGGGAACTGCCCAAGCAAATTTTAGCGTGTAAAAGTCTACACCTAAATGTACAACAATGTCCTTAAGGTCAAACTGACAATCCTTATATGTGTATTGCCATACATTACCATACATTTGCTTTCCCACAGGTAAATCTGGATTCTGGAACGCATGAAGCAATAATTAAAAAAACAACTGAATATAGTACAATTAATTTCCCGAACTAAAAGTTCTGAAGACGTGCCCTTGTACGGTACCACAGCATAAAACCCTGAAACATACTGCTTTTTCTGAGAGAAGACCCAACAGAGAATTTACTGTAATCAAGAAACTCTTGTCAGGTTTGAAGTTCTCAGCAATTGACCCAAGCCATGAACAAGGCTGCCACCTAGATCAAGCAAGCCCAAAAAAGCACTATCCTACTCTAGAATATCCTTGTAAAGCTTCAGAATGTGGCCTCTACCGAGTTTGCAGCAAAATTCCTCTTTAAAATAGCTTCACAAAGTGATTCGCCCTCCCACCAGAGGTTTTCTCATTATAGGTCATACATAAAATATAATGGAAAATCAATGTACACCGCTTGTCGCAAGTCAAGTGAGCGTTTGACCACTGTCTTCTGTAAAAATTAGCAAGGGATGCTCCTTGAAAGTGACTAAAGAGGGCTATAAAAGGAGCATTATGTAATATGCAATTTACATTGCACATTCCACGCAGCCACGTGTACAGAAACAGCCAAGAAAAGAAATGCAGGAAAATCCCAGAAGGAATCAGCAAGGAGAAAGAGCATGCAGAGGTTTTAGAACTTTTATTAGACAACAAAGAAAAAGATACAGGGAGGAGGTTATTGTATCAAAGAGTGCAAGACAAAACAAAAAAAGAAAATACATAAACATATAAATGAATAATGAAAGAATAAATTAATGGACAAAATAGTAGCAAAGATTAGTAAAGAAATGGGAAGAAACATGGAAAGAACAAGGAAAAAAAGCTTTTTTCCAGAGGTGTTAACCATCATTAGCATATTGTTTGGGTATCAAAACAGTCATAATCTTCAGAGAAAAATAATGCTTTCCTGTTTATCTCTAAAGTAGCCCACCAGCCGAGGCATGTCAGCCAAAGCAAGGAAGACTACACTTGAAGAAAATTGTACTTGGAAGTTTTCCCTGGAAATTTGCACTACGTTGGCTTTGGTGGGTCAAGCTCCCACAAGTCTACTGAAGTGTTCTCGAAATATCAGATCTGTAGACAAACAATCCCCCAAGCATTCAAAGGCCACCAGAGAGCCTATGGTGGCCGTAGTGGTGGTGGTAGCGGTGGACAGGCCCCCAGGGCCCAGGTTCAGAAGCCCTGCGGTGGAGAATGGGAGGAGCTGGTTGTGGTGGGGCCTGGGAACAGGTAGTAGAGGGTGTGGCTGGGCATACCTGGACAGGGGGGCGCTCCATAGCTCGCAAAACCACCAGCTGGATGGTTCCTCGCAGGTTACCCTCCATGGACATGGAACGTCTCAGGGTGTCCATGGCATCATGGTTGGAGCGGCCGAGGAGGGATTCGCCGTTTATGGCCACAAGCTGATCATTCACACGCAGACGGCCGTCCTAGAGGAAGGTGAACGAAGGCAGATAGGATTAATGGATACTTTAATACTGCAAAGCATTAGCACTATGACTAGTTCTAATCTTCAGAACGATGGTTTTCCATAATGACAGCCTCGCTATCTGAAGTCGTGTTGAACAGTGTCGTCTGCCATGAGACACACGTGACCTGATTTTATCTCACAGCCTCACATCACACTTTTCTCACATAGTTGCATCTCTTGTCCCTTAAAACGACCATCTGAAGAATCTGATGCACTTTCCTACAAATTAGGGCTGCACAATATATCACTAATTTACCGTCATCGCGATATCAACATGCCCGATATACATGGTGTTTTTCCATATTTGGCCAATCAGATGGAGTCCTACTGCCTACTGCCCCCTAGTAGAGAACTTTATAACTTAAATTATGTTTACATTTATTTAAGATTTAAAATTATTAAAACATTATTTTTCAAATTTTTATTCCAACAATGTTCAATGGTTCAAATGTTTAATGGGAGGCTTTAAAATGCTCTGTTTAAGCAAATTCTTAAAAAAAAAAAAACATGTTGGAATGTTTTTCTGCATAGATTAGCCCACGTCTGAAGTCTATGTTACCAGCAAATCCAAAGCAGGAACACATTAACACTATAAAGGCTAAATTTTTACTTATATATCGCATGTGATATCGCCATTGCAACACTCAACAACATTATCGCATATCGCATGTTTTCCTAATATCGTGCAGCCCTACTCCAAATGCTTCACTTTCATTGAATAAAAACACTGGTCTTTCCTGTTCTTAGAAATGAATGCAATTGATAGATATAATGACAGTCGACATGTGTTTTAGATCAGTGGGGTCAAAACTGATGACGGACATCTGCAGAAAGACTAATCACTTCTGTGATGTGTGGGGTGAATTAAATCCACTTGTGAAAATACGCACTAAACACACACCAAATGGATGTAAAGTGAAGGAAAATTAGAAGGTAATTAATAAGGCTCAGATAGTAAATCAAAAATGACCAAGAACAAGACAATTCCTAAATAAAATGAACGCAAAATCAATGGTCCTCCAAATAGAGCTGCACAAAAGAGAAAAGCAGTGAAAACCCCCCGGAGCTCTTCATTGTCTGAGAGGCTCTGGACATGGGTGACCTCTAGGCTGGGTCATTAACCAATAACCACTGTGATACTGACCCCTTTAAAGGGGTCCTTCGAGGGTGGGGGCATAAGGAGGTACGAATTCACTTAAACACACACGATGCTTTGGATGGTCCTATTAAGAAGATGGAGCAGTCTCTAGAGGATGGCTCCACCCTCCTTCGCTACTTCAATCTAATCAGTGCAGCATTTAAAGCTTTAATTAGCATTAATGAGGCCAACGCACTGTTTTTCACATGCTAATCAGTCAGAAGTGCCTATTACTTGCGTGTGCATACCCGCAGCACCTGCAGGCATATAAAGAGAAGATATACATTGCAGGCTCATTCACGCAACACCTGCGGGATTTTTGTCATTTTGGGAGATCTATATGTTCATTTGTAAGGATGTAGCGATAAAAAAATGATCTTAAATTTTAGTGTGACATTTTACTTTTTTTTTTAATTCTTCTTTTTTTTATTAATTAAACTCCTCATGTCCTCATGTTACGACAGATTCATTCCTTCGACTGTGATGTAACCCGAACTTTAGTGTATGTCGAAACACCAGCCTGAGTTAATAGCCTATCCTAACAAAATTGTAAAATCTAAAAACACAACTAAGAAAAAAATGACAAAAAACGAGTGTAAAAACACTTGCCCTTAGATAAGCGTCCTTCCTCACTCACACGGCACATTACTGTGTATTCTGCCGCTCTGCGCCACTAAACTAGTTTGCCCACGTAAGCGTTGTAAAATTGAAATGTTGTATGTTGAGACCCTTGTAACACGAGGACCCCCATATATATATATATATAAAAATATATATACTGTATGTATGATGTATGAATCACTAACTAATATGTTCATTTGTAAGGATGTAGCAATAAAAAAATATCTTAAATTTTAGTGTGACTTTACTTTTTTTTTATTCTTCTTTTTTTATTAATTAAACTAATAACTAACAGAGTTGTCCATTTTATAATAAACATTTTGTTTGTAAATACAATCCAACTGATTAAAGAAATGCTAATTGTTTAACTGTCTGTCAACAAAATTACTAACTTTTTTCCCAGTTACGGTACAGTGTATTAACACAGTATATTAACAGTACAACATTTAAATATATAGATTATGTGGCACAAAGCTCTAATAACATTCCTTTTTGCAAACAGTGTCCTTGTTCTTTAGCATTAGCGAGAAAATAGTTATTAACCTAGCTAGCCAGGCTAGCTGTAGTGCCTGTAATGGACAGATGTTGGTGCAAAATAAAAGCTACATGGCTTTAGGGCGAGTGCAGTGGAGACTAAATGGTCTCGTTCTGTCTGGATGTTAGTGTTCTCTTCCAAGCGTGATGAGACATGTTGCAGGTGGAATAAGTTTTGGAAGGCCAGCACTAGAACTAAAACCTGAATCAGGCTTTGACAATCCCAGAGGGAGATAGCGGTGTATGGAGGCTTGAGATGCCTTGTATGCATGGGCACTGGAAGCGTTATACTAGGGGCGATGTTTAAAAATCATTAGTTTTGTGCCCCCACTTTTTCACCCAGCGTTTTGTACGAGTGAAACGTGCAACGTGAGCCTCCTCGTGCTTTTGATTTTTTTTTCCCCTCAGCACATTACCTTTACAGCAAAACATATGTGTTACAGCAAAAAAGGCTTGTAATTAATTAGATAAATGTTTTGAATCGCTTGACACCCCTAATACAGGGGGTCCTCATGTTACGACAGATTCGTTCCTTTGACTGTGATGTAACCCGAACTTTGGTGTATGTCGAAACACACCCTAGCTTGAGTTACTAGCCTATCCTAACAAAGTTGTAAAATCTATAAACACAACTAAGAAAAAAATGACAAAAAACGAGTGTAAAAACATTTGCGCTTAGATAAACGTCCTTCATCACTCACACGGCACGTTACTGTGTATTCTTCTGCTGTGCGCCACTAAACTAGTTTGCCCACGTAAGCGTTGTAAACGGGTCTGGTTTTATGCATCTCAATACCTTTCATCCTTCTTGCTGATATCTCTTTCTCTCTCTCTCTCTCTCTCTGTCTATCTCTCTCTCTTTCTCTCCCGCTCCCACTCTCTGTATGAAAGAGAGGGTGATAAGGCTGAAAGAGGGAGGCCAGATAGAAGCCTGAGCTTCTGAAAAGGTTTTCCCTTGTGCTCTCTCGGCCTGGAGAGGCGATGAGGCCCGTGCCCAGCTCTTCAATGGAGACCTGATGGGGGCAGGCGGCACGGCTGCGGCTGCGGGCCCAGGCTAGATCAGCAAGCTGATAGGGGACAGTGTTATTGCCCTTATCTACACCCAGCCACTAGACCTGCTCTGTTCTTTTATGCAGCACTGAGGAGAGGAGAGGAGATGATTCATGCTTCAAAATAAAAGGAGAGCCTTCAGACGTGGGTCGGTTTTTAAAAGTCAACCCGAGTCTATACGCTCTGCCAAATATACATAAAATACCCACCTGTAACTATTGCTAAACTGCACATTTTTGGTCATTTACAGTTTTGTAGAGAAGGGGTGGTTTACAACCAACAGTTAGGTCAATAATCCATCAGCTGTTATTTATTGGAAGCCCTGTCACAAATGTCCAATTTGGTGCCTGGACTGGATGGACAAATGGACTGAAAAGTATGTGGTCATTACTAAGAAAGTGCTTTGGTCACCAAAGTGCCGCTATTCAAAGAACACTAAGTAGCTTTTATGTTTTAGGGAACATTATGAGGACAATTTGAGAATTTCACGGTTAATTTATACTGTTTATTTCCAGGCAGGGGGCATTCTGCGTAGGGTAAAGTTTGTATAAATAATATTTTATATAGCAATGCCATGTATTTTAATGTAAAATATGTGAAATCATAGAGAATACACTTTATTGGTCTAGTGGTTTGGGATTTGCACCTGCAATCAAAAGGGTGTGGGTTTAAATCCCAGGACTGCCAGTAGCAACACCCTTGAGCAAGGTACTGTCCCCACACCCTGCTTCACTTGGTAAATGGGTTAAATGCAGAGATGGAATATCACATTTTGTACTGTGGTCAGGTATGTTCACACATGACTGTAAGAGGCCACTTTACTTACTTTATTATGCTTAGAAAATTAATACTCACTGGCATTTATCTAGTTTGCTATTATCTTGCTATGGAATAATCATAAAGGAGAAATATCATGTAAAAAAGTGGCATATAAACACATTCAAAGTGTGTCATTCACTCACCAGTACACAGACCTCATTTGTGCATTTGTTTACTTCACTGGTTTTGTTTTTGTGATGTCACAAAGACTGATGTATTTACACACATGACCATATTCAGCCCACAGCGGAAAAGCCATGTGCATTTGCAAGAAAGTTAGAAAGAGTGTTCTAGCAGGGACCTACTTTCTGAATGAGGGTCAAAACAAAGATCATTTACATCTATCAGTCTTAAAGGCAGTAACCAAAATCTAAAGAATAAAGTATGGCTGGAAAATGGTCACTTAAAAATAAAAATTATTACTGATTTTGGTGAACAAGACAACACAAGCATCGTATGAGAAAATGATATGTACAATAAAAGCTCTTACTATTTTGCAAGCTGCAGCTATTTACCTTGAAAGCAGCGCCACCATGGATGATAGACTTGATGAAGATGCCCAGGTCCTCTCCGGTCTCTCTTGACTTGTTGCCCTTCAGGCTGACCCCCAGGCCAGCGGAGCCAGAGTCGTTCAGAGGAACCTCGAACATCAGCTGCTCTCGACCGTCCTCGGTTGCTAGCAGCCCTGATGGCTCTCCTTTCTGAAACAGAGAAACGCATACACTACCATTCAAAATCATATTTACCTGTATTCACCATAGCAACCACCTCAGATAAACAGCATAAAGAAGATAATTTGTAATCTTTTTTATTGTTATTTTTTAATAGCACCAAACAACGTAAAATACCATTCATTTAGAGTTTCGATTCTCTGCCCGAACCCGAGCTCGGGCCAGGCTGTGATCAAGCATTTGTTTTTTTTAATCATTACTTAATTAGCCTATTTGGGAGGACCAGTGTGCTCGGAGCCCTCTGAGTGTCAGTTTACGAACGCACCTACAGTTGAGAACGTGTGTTATAACGGCCCACGTATTAAAAAATAGTCGGGTTTAAATCGGGCTCGGGCCGATAATTACAGTTAATGTGTGTTGGGCCAGGCTGGGCTCGGACACAAGGTGCACGGGCTCGGGTAGGGTTTCATTTTTTGGGCCCGATCTAAGCTCTACATTAATTAAGTAATTGTCTGGCAACACCCTACTAACCACCTGGGACACTATAGCAAAAGTAAAGTTGCTTCAACATTCAATACTAGTTTGAGACCGGGGTATATGATCCACTATATGCACAATCATAGATAACTTTTTCAGGAGTTAAGAGAGATATGAAGACTTTCAACTTATATTAATTTGTATTGAAGGAGGAATTAATGTGTAAAACTTAAGATACATCTACAAGTATTTAGAACAGAAAACCTATTGGAGATTTTGTGGACACTTCACACATATTTTCTGGATTTGTGGAAAGATATCTATCAAGAATAAAATCCAAATGCGTATCAAGGAGGATACACCTAATCTATGTGCCACATTATATCTAGGAAATATTTCAGAAAAATTTTTTATATAAATACTATATTACAGGTGGGATAGATATTTTTTTAAGATTCTTCCTACTGCTGCAAGACAGGCAATTACTGGGAACTGGCTTAAACCTCCCAAATTAAATCAGTGGTTGAATATTATACAGGAAATTTTCAGAATGGAAAAAATACCTTTATATTGGGATTAAATTGACATATTTTGAGACAAAGTGCAAAAATTGATAAATTACGCTGTAATTTGACATTGTATTTATTTATATTTATCCATATTTTCTTTGTGAGGCGTGTTATTTTGGACTATATACGTCGTTTTTTGTGTGCGTGCTTGGAAACTAATAAAAATGTAAGTAAAAAATTGGTGTCAGATAAACTTTGTGATATTTTGCTTAAAAAGGACTATGTGCTTTGTATGAGTGTTTATTGGCATCGATTAGCAGAACGATTAGAGCTTGGTGTTAATTTCATGGCTGGAAAACTTTTGGACAGTTATCATTTTGCATTGAGACAATAAACATCTCTGTAGACTGTTCTGTTCGGCTGTAAAAAAAAAAAAAAACATAAATTCAGAGCTCAAACATCAACATTATGACTGTCCAACCAAATCAAACCTCTTTAGAGGTCAACTTGTCAAGGCATCTTCACTGCTATCATACGGATAGGGTTGGTAATTGTTTTGTACATTCTGAAATCATACAACATGCAACAGCTGTGCTTGGAAAAACTACAAATAAGAAGAAACCAAAGAGGAACCAGGAACGGAAGAGGAGATGATTGAAAAGACAAAAAGTGAGAACGTGAGCTGTAGGTAAAAGATTGGAAATACGAGGTGAAAGGACAACATATGAGGGAAATGGGGGATTAATATACGAAGAGAAAGAGAGGAGGAGATGGAGCAGCGAGAGAAAAGGGCAAAAGGGGGGGATTGCTCCATTGGAACATGAAAGGAAGTGCGAGATCATGAGAGCGTGCCATTTCAAAAGGAAACATAATAACCTTTTTAAGGGCCTCATTTAGGAAGGAGGTTGGGGGGGAGGGGGTGGAAAGTGTTTAAGACTAATAACCCATCCTTTTTCTCGACCTCTTTTCATTCTTCCATCTCTTTTTACCTTAGTCGAGTCTATAGATGTGAGCAAAATGACCCAGGATCCATAAGCGAGAGATTTTGTTCTCAAAATGAAAAGGCAGTGGGGGTGAAAAAAAAAAAAAGTGACAGCAAGATGGCGGAGATGAAAGAGAAAAAGTGAAATGCCCGTTATTAAATGGGAAACGGCGGCCAGTCAAGAGCGCTTTGTAGCCAGGGAAACCGCCTATTAATGAGAGCACTCCATTTTGTTGATGTATTCCCTTCAGAAATTGGAGAAAATTGTAGAGTGAATGAGTGAATTAGAAAATGAAAAGCTAGCAAATCTTAATATAAATGTGCTTTGATCCCTATCTTTCACTCACAGAAACTTCCACGGGAAAGGCATTAGGGGAATTAATTGCCACTAAGTCGGTCACCTACTGCTAAACCAAGAAGACCACCTTTGTTTGAAAGAAATGTCACTTGGCTGTTCTTTCCATTTCTCAGAAACCACTGTTTCTCGCACACTTCAGACAAAGAAAGTATATATTTTCCTTCTTTTAAAAAGGCGACCATGAACGTGAGGCCTGGGAAATCCCTCAGGAACACGAGGCTCTTTACAGTTTATCATCCTCGCTGCCAAACTCTTCTCTTATCTTGACAAGTGTCAAAGCCAGAGCTGAGCAGAGGGAACGGATTAACTGTCAGTGTGTGTGAGGAGTTGGACAGCCGGACTTTAGCAGAAGACCAAAAGACAGCGGGAGAGTGGTGCCTCTCCAAGAGCTCCCAGAGGAGAGGAGCGAGGAGGAAAATAATGAGTAACTTGTTATGGCGAATGCATGAGCATCTTCTTCCAAACATCTGCAGAGTTTAGTCCTAACCCAAAATGAGGGACCATGAGGGAGTTCAGGACAGGTCTGCAAGATAAGAGTTAAACATTATGGCAATAAATGGATGAAAGTACAGTAATCCCCCAGTTTTACGTGGATGAGGAGTCACGGATTCAGTCACACGCAGATTTTTTTTGGAGAAATATCGGAAACTGCAAATATCCTCCATCTTTTTTTGCTTTTTTGTGGCAATCAATATATTTTTTCTGGATGTTTTCACACAAGGGGACCCGTTCACCTAGCCGCGGTGTCCCAATACTTTTGTCCCGCGACCTTCCGAGTTGCATATCTCGGCGGGGAAAGCACTCAGACACTTCAAACTCCACAGTTTGGTAGATCACCTTTCAATGAGCCCTCATTTGTATTTTTGGCTTGAGTAGCTCAGGTTTTATTCTCTGAAAACTGGGTGTCCCAATACTTTTGTCACGCAACCTTCCGAGTTGCATATCTCGAATATCTCGAGGCGAATATGGGTTTACCTTTACATTTTCTTTAAGGGTAATGCATTAAACTGAGTTTTAAATGAAATTTAAATTGTTCTGGGAGCATGTTTGGGGGCATATTTAGGGTTTACACTATTAAAATTGGCATTTTTAAGCATTTTTTTATTACCAAAACACAACAACGCGGTTTTTCCACTATACGCCGGTGCTCTTAGAACGTAACCCCTGCAAAAAGTGAGGGATTACTGTATTGTCTTTAATGCATGGATGCCTCTGGAGATATAGTCTAATATAATTTAACACTAATGGTATAAAGTAAAGCAATAAAGATTGATAGTGCCTCAGCTTTTCAGGTTTGAAGAACATATGCAGACTACTTGAGTACTAATGTAGGTCGCTCTGGATAAGAGCATCTGCTAAATGCCGTGAATGTAAATGTCAATGTAAAGATTGGCAGTTTCTCTGTACTAAAGACTTTCTCAGACACTAAAGACTGGTAGTTCCTCAGAAACTTCCTCAGATGCTAAAGGTCGATAGCTCCTTAGACAATAAATCCTAGTAGCTCCTCAGAAATTAAGTTATTCCTTGGCACTAAAGACGGCAGATCTATAATTCCACCTAAAGCAGCATTTCTTTATCCTGGTCCTGGGGTACACATAACCTGCACATGTTTATGTTTTACTTTCTCTAAACATGCGATCCAACTATTCAGCTAATTAGGTTCTTCCATGAGGTGGACTAGATGTAAACTGGAGAAATACTAAACTATGCAGGACAGAGGCCTACACAGAACCACTGGCCTAGTTAAATAACAATTCTGTTTCACAGGACAGCATAACTTATACGTATGGCTTTATTATTTGGAATATTGGAAAAGAAATGCATCTACATTTGATTAGAGCTGCATGGCATGGCAAAGGATGAGAGAATAAAGGCGAATGTGAGATGATGAAGCAGACAGAAGAAGAAAGAGGAGCAGGAGAAAGAGGGTATAAAGTGTATTTGTGTGAGAGGGTGGCAGGATGAGAGAGAAGAAAGGAATCAAGTGTTGCTGGACATTCCAAGCAAACAAACCCCTATCTTACCGAGATCTAGAGTGAACAGAATGAACAAGAGAAGGCCAGCAATCCCCCAAGGCATCTAGCCTGAGATACTGCCTTACTCACGACACACAACAGAGGAACTGTTGGCGAGCAGGATCTAGCTTTGGGTCCTGCGGAGAATTACAATCTGACCAATGTTTCTCCCTCCGAAAAACAAGGCACAACCCTGGTGGTCCTGTCAACACTCGCACCAGAGATCCCACAAGGAGATATCTCCAGGGTCTGCAGGCAGCCACTTTCACATACACTTTGATACACAACGTGACTGATTGTTTATACCAGACAAAGCATTTGTATAAGCTGTGAAAGAGGTGGCATTCAAGAGTGCAAATATCTTATGTACTGTCACATCTGCTTACGTTAGATCGGAGTGCCAGGAACCCGCACCCTGCGCAAAAATCTGTGATTAGGAACTTCCAGGAACTTCTGTGCTACGTGGTCATATCTACAGGTGCTACTGGTGGGAAAAACGAAACCAGAATATGGAATGTTTACGTTTCATATCCAGCTTAATGGAGTACAATGAGGGGTCGTAGCCCATCTGTTGACGGATAATCTGTAGATATCTTCTAACCCAGTGGTCAGTTTCTGAACCCAAAAACACTTCTAGTTGAATATTTTGGGGTTTTGGACCACTTTTAACCAAGCAATGATACTGAATAGTTAGAGGGGGGGTTTACAAATTGAGCTGTATATGTAGCTAGCATTACAGCTAGTAAGTGTTGAGTTACATATTTGACCTATAAGGAGCTCATTAGATGGTCACTGAGTGTAAGTACAATATATGGGTTTATATCAGACTACTGGAATGAGAGGCCTTACCACAAAGTGCACCATCCACCATTAATACGGTTATAAGTTAAAAGGTAGATTTAACATATTCATGAATGAAACCTTGAAGACAAGGGGACGGATAAGACCCTTTCACTCAAGACTTAGGAAGAGGAAATGTGACAGACTCTCCAGTGACCGTGGCCCCACTGAAAGGAGCAGAAAAGGGCTATATCCTTTAGTGTCCTTTTTAGTGATCAAGACTGGAGACTCAAGGACACTGAGGCGGCCCAACAGCCGCAGGTCACAAGTTGCTTTCCTGTGGGACGTTCTGGACTTGGGCGAGGCACCTTTGGGCCATGTGCAGGCTGACCCCTTCACCCTCTCCGCTCACAGAGGACCTAGTGTCCACATGGACTCACGACTGTGTCTGAAAAAAGCTTCAAAGCAGCAAAACCAACAAAACAAAGCAGCATTAGAGCAAAAGTTGAGCAGCAATTTTTCCCTCAACAGAGCTCTATTTGTTTGGTGATGTTTGGTGTTTAAAGATCTCACCACTGAAGAAATACCAAGTGAAATTGACAAAGGGTTGACAAAGGGTTTCTTAAACTGTCAATGATGACAAAAATATACATTGACAATAATAAAACACAATTGATTTTAATTTCAAGCTAATGATCATCCATGTATCATTTGTATATGTCTACATATATATCTCTGAACAATGCTGGCTGGACTTATTTTAGCTTCACATCATATTGGCTACAGAATAAGCCACAAAACATGGTTGAAATGAACCAATGAAAAAATGTCTGCTGTTAATTAGATTAACCTTGCACTAATAAATATGTGAAAAATCAAACCTTTCCAGTGAAAAGGCAATCTACACTATGGAGAACGCATAAGATCTCATGAGACCATCCCACCATACAAAATCTGTCCAGAACCCTCTTGGTCGTCACTTATCGCCATCACACATTTTCCTAGCCATTGTTGCTCATATCGTTATTGTTTAACAGTGACCAATCTATTTCAGATCAAGGCACTGTATAAATATTTTAACAGTCCGGGGCAATCTTGATGTCTGAACTGCTTACGAAGAGATGACTAATGGATAAGTCTCTAAGGCTGCAGACCGCTAGGCTAGTCAGCATCTTCCATGTCTCTCGCTGTGAGCATTTGTGTGTGCAAGAGACATATTCGGCAGGATATCCAGTCATTAACACATCATCCCGTAGCCCCCCAGAGAGGCTGGTGCACACAAACAAAGCTCTAACTCTGTCACCAGGCCTCAAAAACCCACAAACCCCACTCTAAGCCACCGACTGGCTTCCATTCGAGCCTGAAAAAGACACAAAACATGCTTCCCGGATGGGTGTGGGCTGTCTGTGGAGCTTCCTTTCCCAATATCTGCTGTTTGTGGGACCCTCCGTGCAGGTTAAAGGCCTTGTACCAAAAAATCAAGAGTGCCTTTAGCCTAAATATAGTCGGTCAGTCAAGTCAGGGATGGTGTCTGATGGCTGCTTCTTGGTTTGAACTGAAGCTAAAAGGCTAATGTAGCTAACAAGAAATAAAAGGGTAAACAGTAAAGGGGGCATTTGACTGAAAGCTCTTGTCCAGAGCAACTTAAAATCAATAGTTACAGGGACAGTACCCCTGGAGCACCTGAGGGTTAAGTGTCTTGCTCAAGGACACAATGGTTCACAGGCAAGTGTTTTACCCACTAGGCTGCTACCAGCCTGAATAAAAGCTTTTTAGCAATTAGCATGGAGGCTATGTGCCTGAATCTTCTCAGTGGGCTGCAAGATACGAACAAAATATCAGTTTGCGACTATACTGCTACATATTGCCATTGCAATGCACTTCAGTACATTAAGGGGGTAATATCATCACTGTTCTGGAATTTAAAAGGATTAAATAATGTAAATGTTGTTCAAGTTTCACATCCATGCAGTTCATATATTGTCACCTTGCTAAAATAAGTCCTTTATTGGCAAAATTGACTTTTTTGCCTAAGTCATCTCCTCATGATGCTGGCCACCTATGGTAAAACTGCCTACACTGTCAGTCGATCAGGTAATATGACTGTACCACTTTAGGACAAGGGCCTGCAATGAATAGGAGATGATTTTATTTTTTGTGTTTCCTGAAAAACTTGGAAAAAACGAGTTAGATTATTTTAGCAAGGTGTCGATATGGAAAATAAGCTGCATTTTCATAGCGTTTGTGACGTCACAAAACCAACATATTTATAAATATCCGCTTATTTAAGGGCTGTGATTGATCACTATGCCACAAATGATGTGTCTGGTTAGAGGCTCCTTTGCATATTGCAGTCTTCTGTGGTGGAAAATATATTGTGCAGCCCTATTCGAAGCTACGTTCGCCTCACAGCTCTAGTTCAGAACTAAAGCAGGCATTTTGCTAATGAGCAGCGTCTTGTGCCAAGATTAGCTTTAGCTTGTAAAGATTAGCTTGTGCAAAGCAGGCCCAGTGAGGCAAACTGCTTCTGGATTACACCAGAACTCTGCACAAAGATGAGTGACTAGGCCAAAATTGATGTTTCCTTTAAGAAGTTGGTCAAGGCCTCACAGATGTGTACAGACATCTGAACAAAGTAAAGAGCAGATGATGTGACAGAAGAGGCATCATCATTATGTCTTTTTATATCACTGTAAACTCTCTCCTCCCTCCCCCAAATCCAACCAAAGTACGTAATTTCGCCTGTCGCCGCATTTCCGCCACGAAACACGTCGGAACGCTAACCCAAGCTGAATTAGAATGAGGAGGAAAATAGGGGGATATATTTTTTTCTTCCACTTCATGAATACTGATCTTCCTGCACTGGGTTCGCGGAAGCCTTTCATGGCACGTAGTTGTGCTTCAGCAGACTGAAGATTAATAAAGGGACAATTTGAGTGTTGTGTACAGGCTTTGGGAATGCAGCTGTTCCTTTGCAGAGACCTCAGAAGCACAAGCCCCTCACAGAGTCAATAACGCGACAGCCTGGAACAGAAATAAACCCGGGGATGTTCGTAATTTAGGACAGCATTATGTACTCGAAGATGAAACTCTATACTGTATACTGCAGTTTCAAAGTAAAAATCAGCTTTCATGGATGTATTAATATCTGAGCTTCGTTTTAAGGCCATTAATGTTTTTCCATTGATTTTATTTATTAGTAGGTCACTGGTTATGAATGAACAACAATGAACAAGGAAGGAAAGTAACTACCAACTTCCATTTATTGTTAGTCACTTTAGTATGTTTGGTAGATCTTAAATGTATAAGATGGCAGGGTATGGGCTCATTTGAGCTGTCATGTTTATTTGTTTAAAATAAGAATAACAACAATTCACAGCAGTTGTAATGAGTAATTAACCTTAAAAATAACAAGGCCAGAGTTCAAGGAGAGTTATAAGTTATGAATCGTTTGTAATTCTGAGGAAAGTTTCTGAATATTAAGCAACACAATGATGCACATCATAATTTTGCACTAAAAAAGGTAGTGGTGGAAGAATGCCAGCATACTAGAGCTGGGCACTAGTGTAGTGAAGTTGATTGAAACAAGTTACATGAAATCCGTCCCCCATCAAAAGGCAACTTTTCAGTTTTGTTATTGGTTATTGGGTATTATAAAAAATATCTGCAAATTATTAAAACAGCTGTTTGCTAATACTGTGGGTACATTTAGTGCCAGCACTCAGCTCTGTGTCCTCCATGGTATGAGAAGTAGACAACTAAGTGACAGTTTTCATTTCAATACTGCCATCAAGATTAAATATTGAGACTCTCCTTGGCTGAAACACCTGAAAGGTTGCTGACGACAGCTGACATCACGTGCTATGCCAAGGTTGACCATTCCAAATAATGTCAAATGTGAAATCCTTCTCCTAAAATAAACTTAAAATGATCATTTCTCTGACAAAAATAATAATGAGCAAACTGTATCTGAATGTCTGTATCTCAATGTCTGCACACTCCCTCAGAAAAAAAACACAATTTAACAAAAAAGGCATCATGAAGCCTCTTCTATACAGTGATAAAGAACATGGTGGCCCAAAGCACTGTCTGAGAGTTGGCTCCATCACTGGGAGATTGCAAGTTCGATCCCTAGTGAGTCCGAGGCGGCAGAATCTCTCTGGTTGGAGAGGATGTCCCTCCCTCTCCCACCATCACACAGGATAAAACATAGACATCTGTCAGCTAGACATAACAGAACTGACAGTCAAGGCTCTCCTTTAAGCATGCTGAAGCTGTGTTAGCAGCCATTTTTCAAAGATGATTGTGTCTCAAAGGAAGCACAGGCTAGCATTCCCCCTCTATGTCTGTCATGGGGACACAGCTATCAAATGAAACAGGACAGTTGGACATGGGTAGCAAAATGAAAAAAAAGAAAGGTTTATGGTAAAAATGTGCAGAAACGGGGATGGGGAGAGGATTTTATCAAGTCTGCTAGGACAAAGACATTGTCTGTGAAGATACTGCAGCTGATATGTTAAGAAAGACAGACTGACTGTGTTACATTACTGAAAAACATGGAAATGTGTGTTTAAAATAACTTTTCAAAGTTACAAACTTTTGACCAGCAGTGTGTGTGTGTGTGTGTGTGTGTGTGTGTGTGTGTGTGTGTGTGTCAGTGAGATAAGTGTCTATGTTTATACAGAGGACTTCTGACTGTTTGACAGCCTGTGTGGAATATGTTCATCTTTATTATGTGACTTCAAAAGTCTTGTAGAGGAAGCAATGCAGGTGAGCAGGGCAAGGACTGTTTTGTTGGCCCGGCTGACGTGTTTATAGCTGGGCCGTTTGAAAGCTGGAGTGTTTGATGAGCTGAGAAAGGGGGTTTGAATGAACTGCAGATAGACAGAGACACAATGAAGGGACGTGGGCCTGTTTCCGGGGTTGAGGGATATAGGGGCTTCTGGGGGGGGTCCGGTGTGCTGAAGGGTAAAAAATAGAGAGTAGGGGGTGCAGAAAAACACAGAAGGGCTTTCAAAAAGAGGTCAGAGAGCCACGAGCCCCCGCACCAACATCTGGCAGAGGTGGCGGGCCAGCATGCCCCACAGCTTCCTGTAGGACGGCTGGCCATGCACACGACTTCCTGTCAGGAGCTGAATCAACACATCCCAAATGAGTTGGGGAGTGGGTGTCGGGGGGGATAAACCCTCCCAACCCAGACAGGATGTAAAGTTTTATAATTATAAATGAAAGAAAGAAAGAACAGAGACAATAAAGACAGAGAGATGAGGAAAGGACTCACCAGCTCTCTGGGTAGAAACAGCTCTTCTTGTCTGGTTACGACCAGTGATACGGTCTCTCCCAGCTTAGTGCTACGTAGCATAGCCACCAGCTCTTCCTGTGTATGGCCAGTAATGTCAACTCCATTCACCTGCAGGAGGGACAGAGACATCATTTTGGACAGATGTGACATTGAGAAAGAATTACAGGACGGAAAAGAAGAAATACAAACTAACAAACAATAAAGCTAGTAGCAGAAGTCATGATTTATGAGTGAATGGAACCGGTTTTTCTCTCCTCGTGAATGATTAATACGGGATCTTTCAAAAACAGTGCTGCAGAGAATAAATAAGCGCAAGACATTGAAAAACCTCACCTCCAGTATGCGATCCCCAGACTGCAGGCGACCGTCTTTCACAGCAGCTCCACGGGGCAGGATGCTCTTGACCAAGATAGGGCCCGGGCCGTGCATGGACGAGTCTCTGGTCACCACAGTGAAGCCAAGCCCTTCTGTACCTGCAACAAGGGACAAGGAATGGGACTTTCAAGTCTGAAGACATTTCCAAATGACTTTCCATTTCCTCGCTGATGCACCTGGGCAAATAACTGTTAGAACTGACGGAAATTAGTCTCAGAAAAGCTGAAAGTGGGGAAGTTACAGGAGGTAAAAGGCACTAACAGGTTTATGGTGGGTCTCTTCAGAAACAGGTCTATGGAGGATTTGTGGTTGTAATGAGACTATGGAAGGCTATGAGACTATGGAAGATCTATGGTTGTAACGAGACTATGGAAGGGCTTTAGAATAGCTTTACAGAAGGTTTATTGACATTTAATGTCACTAACAGGACCATGGAAGGAATACAGCACTAGTAGGTCTAAGAAAGATCACTAACAGGACTATAAAACCTTTATGGCACTGACAGGACTACGAAATGTCTATTGAGCTAGAAGGTCAGAAGAGGTCTATGTCACCTACAGGTCTATGGAGGATCTATGATGGTGACCTATAGCACTTACAGGTATGCAGAGGTCTATGGTGGAAACAGGTCCACAGAAGATCTATGGTGGTAAGAGGTCTCAGCAAGTTCTATGGAAGATCTACGGTGGTGAAGGTCTATGGAAGGATTGTGTTTCTGACAGTATTATGGAAGGTCTATGGTGCTAACAGGACAAAGGAAGGTCTATAGAAGGTCTATGGTTCTAACAGGTCTATGGAAGGACTATGTTTCTTGCAGTGTTATGGAAGGTCTACGGTTCTAACAGGACTATAGAGATCTATGGTTATAATGGGTCTATGGAAGGACTATGTTTCTTGCAGTACTATGGAAGGCCTACGGTGCTAACAGGACTATGGAAGGGCTATGGTTCTAATAGGACTATAGAGATCTATCGTTCTAACAGGTCTATGGAAGGTATTTGGTTGTAACAGGTCTATGGAAGGACTATGTTTCTAACAGTATTATGGAAGGTCTATTGAAGGAATATGGTGCTAGCAGAATTATTGAAGGCCAGCATTTTGAGAGTACAAAAAATAAAAAGGATATTTTGGTTCTCTCAAATACATGTCTCAGAAATACTGCCCATGCCTGAGGTACCTCACCTGACATGCAAGGAGCTGGCCCAGTATGCTCTCTGCCAGGGGGTCTTTTCTGCATGCAGAATGGGCATAAGGGCACTCTCGTCTGCTGAGCAGTGTTAAAGCTATTGGTCGCCCTGAAGGGGTGTGAACGCCCCCGTCTCTGCCGCTGCACACTGATAAATGTTTTCTTATGGGGATTAGACAGGTCTGCGCTTTAATTTCACACGCCAGCACGTTCCGGGGGGAGCAGAAGAGATGGTGAAAGCGGGATAGTCAGAGTGGATGGATGGAGTGATGAGGGGAGAGAGCGAGAGAGAGAGAGAGAAAGACAGTGTCAGGGAGGGAGAAAGAGAGAGAGAGAGAAAAGGGGTTGTTGGAAAGAGATTAGGAGAGGCGCAATAAAAAGAAAAATGAAAAGAAAGGAAGAGGGGGTAGGAAAGAGAAAAAGGAATAGAGAAAAGGAGAAAAAGAGAAGAAAAGAAAAAATGGAGAGAGAGGCTTAGGGAATCATCCTAAGACGCATTCCCCATGACTCTGCTATCCCCAAGGGCACATATGATTACTGAAGCTAAGGATAGCTCCGTCTCTCTCTCTCTCTCTCTCTCTCTCTCTCTCACACACACACACACACACACACACACACACACACAAAACTCACACTCACATATACACTCACACTCGCACACACAGTCACAACTGATAGATAGGGACCAATCCAGCATACTAAAGACGGCAAATGATGAAATCCCATCTCCCAGTGGAGCTCCTGACTGACTTCCATTAATGTTTCAAACTCAGAGAGTCTGTCAATCACACATCAGAAGAGACAAGATGAGAAGAAAAGAGAAGAGACAAGAAGAAAAAAGAAGAGAAGAGAACAGAAGAGAAGAGAGGAGGAGAGAAGAGAAACAGAAGAGAAGAGAGGAGGAGAGAAGGGAAGAGGAGAGAAGAGAACAGAAGAGAAGAGAAGAGAGGAGGAGAGAAGAAAAAAGAAGAGAGGAGAGGAGGAGAGACAAGAAGAAAAGAAAAGAGATGAGAAGAGAGGAGGAGAGAAGAGCGGAGAAGAGAAGAAGAGAAACAAAACAAGTGTTGGTATAAGAGCTGATAACACTGAACATCAGTCTCTTTGGTAAAAAAGCTCCTGAAAAGCCACTGTCCCCTGTTGGACATACTGTGAACCAGAACTCACCTTTTGTTAAATTTATCTTCATTTTCTTGCCGGCTTTCTTATTAGCTGCGTTTGGCAGTGTGGTGAGGGCGGGGCTTCTTCTGGAGGTGGGGCTTTCACTATACCCCTTCGGAGTGGGTGAGGCACTGACGGGAGGAGGGGTCTCCATGCGGCGCTCTGTCTCCTGGGGAGCATATCTGACTGGAGGCTGGGTTTCTTCTAGAGGTGGAGTCTCAGCACTCGGCTGCACCAGGCGGTCTGCGGCTTTGTCGTTGGCTGCGCGAAGCAGGAAAGGGCTCTTAACCTTAGGGACGGCAGGGTGCGTGGCTTCGGGACCAGTGAAGAGCTGCCCGATGAGGCTCTTCTCGTAGCTGAGCTTGTTACCCACTGGCACCACCTCAAGTCGCACAACAGGGGAGGACATGGCCTGGCGGAAGACCTCCTGTGACCTAGAACAGAATTGGAAAATGGGTCAAGCAGAGATGATCAAAAGTCACAGGTTTAACTGTTATGATTATGGAAAAGAAACTATGAGCTGCTGCCAGCACACATAACCTTTTACTTCTACTCACTGGCCACTCCATTGAAACACCCAACATATGCTTCCACCAACTTGTGAGAAAGCACAACCTAGTACAGACCACCATAGCACCACCACCAGATGTTATTTGGGTGATTGACCACTCTCAACACATACATGGATACCAGTATGGTAGAGAGAGTGGTGCACAGCCCACTTACCAGCCACCTTGGTGGTCTACCTTGCAGGTGTGGAGATAACAGCTTATCTTTTAACACACAGAGTTTGCGGTACCTAGATCGATCCACAGATTGTTTCAGGTTTCCCTGTGTTTTTGTGACTTGCTGGTTGGGTATAAGATTAGGGGGTGGGATGTGTGTGACTCCAGCACTGTTGCTAGAGTTTGGACACACCACTGGCCAGTGAGTGGAAGCACAGGGTTGGTGTTTCTAATAAAGCGGCCAGGTAGTGGAAGTCTGTGTGTAGTTTTAGACAAGGAAGCAAACTGAAAAGCTAAAAACTGTTGGAGTTCACATTAGGACAATGCTGCAATGGTAAAAATCGGCTGCTGCTTTCACTCTCACTCCTTCCTTCCCTCTCCGCCTCTTTCTCTCTCTCTTTCTCCCTTTAGCAGCCACACTTCATTTAATCCGCAGCCATTCTGAAGGTTGTCCGATAGCGTGATGGCACTTAATAGGGCCATTCTACACTTGCAAAGAGAGAATGAGTGAGAATGCCATTTCTTTTTCTTGGGTTAAAGATGTAGCAACTGAGCGAGAGTGAGAAAGAGCGAGAGAGAGAAAGAGAGAGAAAGAGAGAGAGAGAGAGTGAGAGCATTGGGAATGAAGAATAAAGGCTGTGCTTGGGAGCAAAAGAGACAAAGGATGTGACAGAGAGATCAACAACAAGGAGAGGAATGAGGAAAAGAGAGAGAGACTGGAAAAGAAGTGATGGATATGGAGAAAGTTACTTACTGAGCAAAGGTCTTGTCTATTAGCTCGATGTCATTGATCTGCACGATGCACTCATCCTCCTGAAAGATGCCCTCTCGCTTCGAGCGGCTGTTCTCCTCAATGCCTTTAACATGGAGGCCCAGGGTCCTGTGGAAAACACACACACACACACACACTCAGAAATTCAAAGGAAAAACTTAATTTACACCATAAGACACATAAGACACATACAGAGAGAGAGATAAGGAATATGACAGCATGACAACAAAAAAAAAACCATACACCCAAAACTAAAAGTACTGTGTGTGGTCTTTTAGCCTAATATTGACCTTTGCCCTTTTCAGCATGTGAGTCATGCCCTATTAACCTTTCCTGTGTGTGTGGAGGGGTGGGCTTAGTGCTTGTACTGATCTCAGAGGGCTACAATATGCAATCTCAGCACTTCTTTACTGGGCACTTGACCAATCACAGCTTGTGATTTCTGAGTGTTTCTGCAGGTTTTCTGATTTATGTTCATGTAAAAGTCATTTAAAAAATGCTTTTCAGTGTGGTCAACAAATAAAAACACTGAATTTAAATGTTAAATAATCAAATTTAAATTAATAATCAAATTAAATGAGACCACAGTGCGCGTGCTGGGCACATCCTGGGTATCATGAGTGCGTAAAAAACTCTGACCAACTACATGTTTAATTAAAATGAGCGTATTATTTCTGCCAGAAGAAATCCTCATGTTGTATATGGAAAAAACAAAATCATGTTTTTAAAATGAAAAAGAAAGGGAAACCATTCTTGAAAGAAAGCATACTGTGAAAAATAAAAATAAATAAGAGTTTGATGTAGCATATAAACATACCATTCGCTCCCTTCGTCAACACTTGGAGACTAAGCAGCGAAATCCGTGCCCACTTAGAATTTTTGTGATCTCACAAAGCAATGTATTGTTTTATGTCCACCATTTCACACTTCAGTAATTTAGTCCTGCCCGTATACAGTTAGAAGTTGTATTTCAGCGCAGATTTCTGGACCGCTGTAAAGGGGGAACTATGTAAATGAGATTGTATTGCTGCTACATCAGGGTTGAGGACTAGAACACTGAGAGGTAAACAGATGGACACTGAAGTTCCTCACAAAGACAGGAGCACAAATGTGTCTGTTTTCTTACCGCCCACTCAGCGAGGAACAATATGGCACAACTTTAATTCCCAAAGGCCCCAGTTCTCCAGAGAGCTCCACTGTCCTGGTGAGAGCGCTAGAAAAACACAATAACAAAGAACAAGCCTTAGATATGATGAGACAGTTTCCACGTCAGCACTACATACTGTAAGGGTTTCCAGGACTCGATTATATTTGTGTTGGATTTGGTCAGGTTTGGAGATCAGTTCTCAAACAGTTACTGGGCTTGTGCCAGGTTTAAATTATACATTCAAGTTTCGAATTCTGGTTTTGGCCGTTGCTCTGTATTTACTAGCACAAAAGAATATTTTGTGGGGGAATATTGGTAATGTTTGGACCAAGTTTTGTTGGGGCATACTAGTGGGCTCAGACTGGATTTTGTTGGGGTGCACTGTTGGATACACTGGTGGGTCTGGCCAGAATTTTGTCGGAGGGAAACAAATGAGTGTGAACAGGATTTTTTGGGGGTATGCTCGTGGGATCAGACAGAATATGGCCGAGGTATACAGGTGGGATCAGGGTTCAATGATGGGTTAGGACAGAATGTTGCCGAGTTATACTGGTGGGTTTGGACAGGAATTCTTTGGGTAACCTGGTGGAAACAGACCAAATTTTGATGGGATATACTGGTGGGTCTGGACAGAATTTGGTCTCGTATACTGGTGGGTTTAGACAGAATTTGGTCTCATATACTGGTGGGTTTGGACAGAATTTGGTCTCATATACTGGTGGGTTTAGACAGAATTTGGTCTCGTATACTGGTGGGTTTAGACAGATTTTTTACTGGGATATACTGGTGGGTTTAGACAGAATTTTTTCTGGGATATACTGGTGGGTTTAGAAAGAATTTTTTCTGGGATATACTGGTGGGTTTAGACAGA
>JBBPCY010000082.1:27685923-27712757 GCA_037974405.1 Brachyalestes nurse | reverse complement strand
CACTAGATAAAACACCTGTCACTAGCTAACACACTCATCACTAGATAAAACACCTGTCACTAGCTAACACACTCACCTCTAGATAAAACACCTGTCACTAGCTAACACACTCATCACTAGATAAAACACCTGTCACTAGCTAACACACTCATCACTAGATAAAACACCTGTCACTAGCTAACACACTCACCACTAGATAAAACACATGTCACTAGCTAACACACTCACCACTAGATAAAACACATCACTAGCTAACACACTCATCACTAGATAAAACACCTGTCACCAGCTAACACACTAGTCAAGTCAATTGGATTTGTTGTCATTTTAACCATATTAACATGGTACACAGTGAAACGAAGCAAACAAAGGTGTCCAAAATGCAGAATGGAGGTAGATAGCAACAAATAAAAATTGTGCAAACAATATCAGCAGGACAGAGAATGTGCAGTATATGGTAAATAAAGAGAGTTTACCGTGGCAGATGAGGTGTAAGTTGTTTAAGTTAGAACAGGTCAGTGTGTATATGGATTGCGTTAGGGGAAGGAAGAAGTTCAGTTCAGGCGCACGTGTGTGTATGTGTGTGTGTAAAGAGTATATTTGTCATATGTGAACAAATAACAGCACACAGTGTGAAATTCTTTTTCTGTATTTAACCCATTCACCAAGTGAAGCAGTGGGCAGGCAGGACCAAAGCGCCCAGGGAGCAGTGTTTGGGACGGTACCTTACTCAGGGTACCTCAGTGGTGCCGATAGCAGTTCTGGGATTCAATCTCACAACCTTCTGATCACAAGGACAACTTACTAACCACCAGCTATCTATGTGTGTGTGTGTGTGTGTGTGTGTGTGGTTTGCTATAGGGGGTACAGTTTATGTTTCAGTTCTACCTGAGAAGTCTAATGGTCTGATGGAAATATCTGTTCCTGTTCTGGCAGTGGAGGCCTGTATGCTACAGAACCCTCTGCCACACTGTAGGAGGGAGAAGAGTGTGAGAGGGGTGTGTGGAGTCCACAATAGCTCTGAGCTCAAATACAAATAAGCGAATGAGTTGCTATAATATATGACTTGCCCTCAGTGTGGACATGTGTGTTGCACTTTTTACTGTCACTTTGTGTTTAAGCCGGCCTGTTTTATTTTGCATGGTGTGGTACATAGAGGACAAAGAAAAGAGACAGGACTGATGTAGAAAAGTGACGGCAGGCTGCAACAATAAATGAATCCAGTTCTTTTATTTTCAGCGTGTATCCTGAAGCGCTCCCAGAAGTCTGTTTCATTTCAAACGCTGGGAAGGCTCTGCAGAAGCGAAAATAGTTAAAAACAGAAAATACGACGCCTTGCAGCAGCGCCATGGCTTTGAACTGTAGCCAAGTTGGACTGTGTGGACAGAGGCCAAGATTGAACATGTTTTTGTGTGTGTGTGTGTGTGTGTGTGTGTGTGTAATGACAAAGCAAGGTAATCTCTGCTCACATTACAACACTCAAAGCACTGATAAAGAAATCACTATCCATCTCAAAGCCTTTTAAAATCTAATTAGACTGACTGAAAAGGGGCTTAACATGTTTTAATCTAAGAGTAAAAGACAAAACACACACGTAATCAGAAAAAAATAATTCACAATAATGATTTTTACAAGGCTGCTTATAGCCATCAGCAGATAAGACACGGAATATATGGCCATGTGTGTATTCTCAAGATGGACTTTGAACTACACGCAGTGGCCACTTTATTGGAAACACCTAGCCTTGTGGCCCTGACCATCACCATGTCACTACTGAGAACGGTCCACCACCCAAATAACATCTTGTGGTCAGAAAACTGACCAATCATGGGGTAGAGCTGTACATAAAAACATACAGTGTGTAACTGTACACCATTGTGTAGCTATTAAATAAGTATTTCCTGTATAAAGGCCAGTGATCAGAAGCACAAAGGAGGTGTTTCCAATAATGTGGCTAGTGAGAGGAAGCACAAAGAAATGTTACTGTATTGGCAGAGGTGGTCACTGCAGGTGGGCTTTACGTTCTTTACAGTGTTCCATGGGTCTGATGTCAGCAGCATTCTTTGCCAAGTCAGCACTCCTAGAGTTGCTTTAGGAGTCAAGCCATGGACCACGTTTGTCTCAAGTGTTATAAGAAGTTCCTCAAAATCTCAACAAAAGCTGCTTTTGTCCCCATTCAGGCCTCTCCGGACCATTCACAATGCTGAACCAGAAGAAAGCAGAGAAACAGAAAGGAGTTTCCTGCAACTGCCAATAACAACGGGTACGGAAGGGGTGGGTGAACATGATTATATGGTACATCACATAAGCTTTTCAGGGGCATCGTCAGAGCTTCAAGAAAACTGAACACAAGCTATTTGTCAAACAGAGACGTCTGCATAAAGGACTTAACAATGTAAGAAGTAGCTGATTGGATGTCGGACATTTATGCCAGAATAATAAATATACATATATATACATACACACACACACACGTGTATAAATATGTATGTATAGTCTACAAAGGATGGAAATAAATCAGGTCCAGAACTGTATGGAAAATATTAGTTTCATACAAATTCAGATCATCCACAACACAAATGTAGAAACGTCATCATGCGGATAATGAACAACCCAGCACACAGTGTGAAGATTAAAAGAAAAAGCAACATCACCCCCTCTCGCTCATCACTTCCTCTAGAGAGAACAGAAAGGGCGTCAGAACGGAGGTGCGGCTGATTAGCGTAGAATTTCTTCGGTGCGCTCAGGGCGCCGCTTTTCTCACGGCTTAATCCTCCAAACATTTCATTAAACACTAAGAGAATTAGCATGACGTTCAACACCATAAGGGAGCAGCACTAAAAAGGTGTTGGAATTAAGGAGCGCTAATTGGCAACACTTCATTATGCTCAGTGATCAGAGGCCTGTCGGTGCAAAAAGAGCGGCGATTACAGGGCATCATTAAAACGCCTGTGGTTCCGACGATTTGATCGTGCCACCCCAAAATCTTCTGTTACCCCTCAAAAGTCACTGGAGAAACACAGGCACACTAAATTGGCTGGACTGGAGAAATTAAGGAATTTTAGCTCAATGGCCCATCATATGTATAGATAACGTCGTCTTACAGTGTCACAAGCCAGAGAAGCAAGTCTACTTGAAACATGGTTTGTGATGATTTAGGCCTGCAGTTTAGCTTGAAAACAATTGGTCTGAACCAATTATGATAACGTTTTTTGCAAGAAATATTTTCACTGAAAATATTTATCAACTTTTAAAAGCATCCCTTTAGTCATCTCCAGTTCCACCCAGAAAGCAATACCACCAACAATGGGAGGGTGAAGATGAGCATGTGTTTTGTCCAAGTCACGTGAAGCTCCACTACATCTTGTCAAACTTCCACTAACACAACAGACAGCCTCAACATGCTTGGAGGAGAACACTAACTGAGTAATCAGGAGGTGTGCTCTCTTGGACTCCCAGCAGCAGCATCACCAAGAATCAAGCGTGAGACCTTGGGAGCTCTAAGAGCATTTTCTTAAAAAAAGGGATAAAGTCGATCACACAGCTGTAGGTCTGACTTCGCTTTAGCTCAGCATTCCCCTCCAGCAGTAGAGAAGAAAACATCCTGGTATGGATTCTGCAGCAGCAAAACAGTCAGTAAGCCACAGTTTCCCCTCCACTGTCTGACAGAACCAACAGTTCCCCTCACAAACAGTATGGTTCATCACTAATGCCGGACACTGGAGTGTTCTCAGTCTGTTAATTAGACGTACTTGTTCTAAAGACCAGATCACATAAGGAGCCTCATCTGGAAGAGTAACAACACCATTAGACCAACTTGTTAAAATGTTAAATCAAGTAAATGTTGCTCTAATGCTAATCTACATGTTTATTACTCTATTCTGTTTAAACTACGAATACATTAAAACTACAAACTATTATTTTACTTTTTTGCTGTTTTTATTCAAACAAATGCCTAACTTTGTTGTTGCAGCTCTTTGCATGTACAGGCCAGAATGATTATTTGTTGATTAATTCGTGCACCAGATATTTATATTCTGCAGCGCTAGTGGGGTGCAAGCTTCAGATACACTCTGTTATCGAGCTGCTGCTGAGTGGTCTTGACTTCTGTAGTCATATCAGCCCTCATTTCATCTTACGATTCGTTTTCTAGTACAAGAGAAAAAGCCCCCTGTGATGCTAATTTCTGCTAGCATCTTTATGTGTTTTCCAATATAATGTTAGTACTAAGCTAACAGTGCTACCCATAAACATTTTTTGTCTATTCTAGATTTGACTCGCTGCTCGTTCAATTCATGGTCATGTCAAAGCTTGAAAACAGATATTAACAAATACATTCGAGTGCAAAAGTCTTTAGACCATATCATAAAGATCCCAAGATTTCATTTATTCCTTGCATCATCCAGTCAGTTCAGAACTTCTCCAGATCAGATTGAAAATGCTCACTCCTGTAAAGCAACCCCTTCTCCTGGATGGTGTCTGGATCGGGTTCTTCTCTGCAGAACCAGGCAAAGAATGAAGGCAGTAAATCCGGGCTCTTTACATCTCAGCATTATTTGATTTGCTTGAAAAATGACTGAAGCCCCAGCCTCCATCACCGTCTCTCTGGGCAGTGCCGTCATCTAGCAGTCAACGTTGGCTGGCTTGCTGTCAGCTCCACAATAAATCAGCCATCAGTCACTCTCGGATTCTCAGTTATGCAAATTAAGCAGCCTGCAATAAACATTCCCCTGCAAAGAAGGCCGCTAAACATCTTGGTTTCAGACATTTCCCTGTGGATTTGTTTTCTTGCTTGGGCTCAACATATATTGGTGCTTAATGGTGCATTTTGACATGCAGTTTTTCAAAATTGGTGCATAACGTGTTGAGATGTAAACAAAGTCGTCCAGACTGTTTCAATGAAAAATGTTTCAGAGAAACTTACAAACTGAGGCTTCTTTACAGTGGTAGCAAATGGAACCAGACACCACAGTGCGTATAACACAAATATAGCCACTTTAATTACCATCCAAACCCAGCAGTGAACCTACACATGTATTCTGGGCGTTTATATGGAATTACAATGATGGTAAAATAGAGGATTTTTAAGAAAGTCTTCTTTAAGCGACTATTTTCAGCTGGTATCCTTCCACCATGAATGGATTTTAAAAATACATTTTAGGCCAAACTCATACAACATCTGAGACATCCGGCAATGTATTGATAACCATTTCAGGCAGACATTTGGTTCCTTTCGCCACCACTGCATACACTTTACACCTAACCAACTCCAGATTACTGTTTACATTTTGGAAAAGCTGATGGAGTTTTCTTGGGCCTGTTGCTATCATTATGCTGATTTGTTTTATCTGTTGATCTGAAATTATAAATACATAATCAGATATTCATCCAAAAAAATTCACCTAGCTAGCTTCCATTCCATGAATTCCATGAATTAGCATCGGTTTTCCCAGTAAATTGCTATGATATGCTTTCCTGAGTCCATCACAAGCTTCATGTGTATTTCTAGCTTTGACTCCACGCATTGGTAAACCAGCATCACAGTTCTGTTCTCTTTTTTGCTCTTGATTAAAGGGCCCAAGCATGTAAATAGAACATGCTGTTTCTAATCCAAAATACTGTTTTTAACTTATTGTTTTTGTGATGTTACCAAAAAACAACCCCATATGCATATATCCGCCAATCCAGCCCGCAGCTGTTTATCCCCACCCCATTTTGCTAAGAAGTGTTTCAGGCTGGACTGCTTTTGGAATGAGGCGCAATATTGGGCAGCCAATCAGAACAGTCCTTGTTCACATGTATCAGTCTTTATCAGGCACAGACACAAATATCATTTTTAGAAGGGCAGAAATGACTTTTTTGTACATAAAACTAGACAAATGTCATAAGTGGGGGGACAAAAAGAAGAAAATGCAAGGAATGAGCCTTTTAAACACAACCAGCAGGTCGTTTTCCTAACGAAATGCTCTCACGGCGTCACACAGCTAGACAACTGCCCGTGCAGAAAAGCCCTCGCTTCGTCAAAGGGTGACAGAAGCGCTGAGACGCGAGAGTGACGCAGCAGATAAGGGCGAGTATGAATGGGTGCCATCTGCCCCGGCCTGGCACGGGCCACCCGCTCAGCGCCCAGGCATGGCCAATCTCCGCCGATAACGTCCATCAGTGAGACCGACGAGACGCTCCCCAAACAAAGCCTGCCATCTCAGCCTAGCAGGCCAGGCCAAGCCAATCAAACCCGGCCTGCCATCTGTGCTCGGAGATAGGAGGCGATTAATGGTGCGGCTAAATTTATCACATTACGCCCATTCTCTCAGACAGGGAGGCTAATGTGGGCGACAGTGATACAGCAGCAGCATCCATGATGCGAGGAAACATGAGCAGCCGTGAGGGAGGGAAAGCATGACCAGGCCACGATAAACCACGGAGGATTTGTAAGGAGTGAGGTGGAGCACCTGGACAAAGGACAGAGAGGAAAACAAAAGGAGCCAGCTGTGATCACTGTCGATATCACTGTTACGGCCTAAAATAGTGTGGTAACTGTAGTGTGTGTGTGTGTGTGTGTGTGTGTGTTTGTACACACAGTGAAACAAAGCTCCTGGTTTCTACAACAAACCCACCAGTGAAGCTACACATGTCTTCTGAGTATTTGTGTGGAATGTTGACAATGGTAAAACAGTAGGAAATCTTTAAAAGTAAGAGAAAGGGTCTGAAGGACACACCCATTTCTGTGCATTTTTGCCATGGAGTATGTTTTCCTTATACGACCTTCCTTTCTGATGTTCTGTAACGTCTGACAGGCCACGCATGGTTTGTCATCTTTCAGTTCGAGGAACATTCCATTGAGTTTTTACATTTTCTGCATAATTCTGTGGTTGAGATGTAAACAAAGTCATTCAGAGTGAGTTTGGTGAGAACTCAAAGCAGCGGTGAAATGAAGCTCTTACATGAAATGGTAATGAATGCACTGCTTGATGGCCGAGACATTGTTCAAATACATTTTTGAGGAGGCTTTGGCTTGAAAAGTATTTTAAAATTTATTCGCAGTGGAGGGATACATGCAGGGTGTTGTGAAGCCAAATAGTCCCCAAAAGAAAAGGTATTTAAGATTTCCCACTATTTTACCATCATCAACATCCACATCCACACTTCGAAGACACTTGTAGGTTCAATGGTGGGTTTGAATAGGGAACAAAAAGGCATTTTTGTTCTAGACACCACTGTAAAGACACTGTCAGTGAATTTCTCGACAATGAGCCACTCCTAACGACTTTAGGCCAAAATAAGAAGAACAGAGTCTTCAGTTCCCGTACTAGACATGAGAAATTCCACTGCAGTATCATAGAGAACCTGATACACAAAGGAAGTGTTCAGCCATGAATGCCAATGTTGGTTTTTGGTGACCACTGGCTTTTATTCACTGTTTCCCTCCTGGCGTGTACACTTCTGCTTCGTGGACAAGCCCACTGAGGCTCGGCGGGCTAAAGTTTGTGAGGGGCCTTTTTCTCCTCACGCTGATAAGATAAATCTCAGCAGTCAAGAACAGGCTGTCAACATGAATGTTACCATCCCGCCAGCAGCATACGGGTCTGTGCTGACTGCACAAATTCAGGACTTCAAAACACAACACCACCCCCCACCCCCGCCAGACCCCCAGACCCACGCATACAAACACACCACTGTTTCCACCGGCATCATTTCCTTGGGGCAGCTAAAAAAAAATTCAATCGACAAAATGAACCCCCTTCCCAAACCTCTTTATCCAACAGAGCCACTGCAAACACACACAAACACAGATAGAGAGACAGACATAGAAAATAAACATACAGATATACAGACAGACAGACATAAAAAAAGACAGACAGACATACAAATAGATATGGAATCCTCTACAGTTGGAATCTTCTACAGTTTTAACACATGGTTTCTATTTATATACAAAGCATGCCAAAACTTTTTCACAGGCCATATTTTCTATTCTTCTATTCTCCAGTGTGTTAAGTTCAGCAAATAAACTGTAACTGTGCATCAATGTGTATTTCATTTTTTGTATGCATTGAGGCCTAATCTAAACATGTGCAATATGATAAATTGTGGATGTTCTAGCTTTCAGAAATCACCTCTAGCTCTGTTCATCATCCCAGATACACGGAATGATGCTCTATTTATAAGACATAGTGTCTTACTGACTGAAACCCAAAATTAAAGTAATTTTAGACAATTTTCCATAACCAAACTGGTTTTATCGGAACATGTGAATGGTGCTGTGTATGTGTGTGTGTGTGTGTGTGTGTGTGTGGTCAGTCATCACTCCATACTGCATTTTGTTTTCTGTGTAAACCAAAAATCATTTGAGCCAAACAACTGACTCACTAGACAGACAAATATAGACAGACAAATACATGGACAGACAGACAAATGGACAGAGAGACAGACAGACAGACAGACAGATGGACTGACAGATGGACAGATGGACTGACAGAGAGACAGATGGACAGACGGACAGACAGAGAGACAGATGGACAGACGAATGGACAGACAGATCCTTAAACCTACACTACTTTCATAATTCATGTTCCCAACGATGCACAGCAATCTCTCATATGGACTATTAAACCATTTCAGAACCATTTCAGAACACATACACACACACACACACACACACACACGCTGGTATTATTACATGTGTGAGGACATTCCACTGCCTTATGTAACAAAACACATAAACTTCACTGTAACCAAAGAGTAATCTCACTACTGGTTTAGTTTTGAACGTTTCCTTTCGAAGATCAGTAAAATGTCCCCACTTCTACACATTTTCCAGCATTTCTACAAATATGAGGTCATTTATTCCTCACAAAGTGACGAATACAGGCTCACACACTTTACCAACGCTCTCTTGTTGACAGCTCGTGGTCACGTGATTCAGACCGGGAGCCCCACCCCAACCCGGCAGGTGCAGCTTTTCCAGGCACGAAATAAATAAATATATAAAACTTTAAAACAGTAAATCACAAACTTCCAAGCCGAAACAAGGAGTCGAGCGAATAAAGAGAAAGCAGAAAACAAATAATGAAAATATAAATGGGGGGAAAAAGTCACCTGCTCCACAATCTTCTTGTATCTCTGAGTGGCTTGGTGCATAAGGTCCCTCACCATCCAGCCGTCTTTACACGGCACGACCACCCGGGTCTCTCCGAAATTCACCGTCACCTTCATCCCCGCGGGGCGAGGAGACACTCAAAGGCTCAGGAAGTGACTAGGCTTTTGTTTTTTTACAGGAGAAGCGGGAGAAAAGGTGTCTTCTCGGAGCGACCTCCTCGACAACAGGTGTGGCATGGGGGAAGCCCAGGTGAGCAACTCCAAAACCAGAGACTTCCCTCCTTCTCCGGAGGTGAGCGACCCCCTCTTTTCTCCACTAAAACCTCGGAACTGTCGCTAGAGACGCTCTGTTCGGAGTTAGTTTTATCGCTAGAAAACTGCGGGCAGGTTTCTCCTTCTGGCAGGTCCTGCTCTTCGCCCCCTGCTGTCCACACACAACCAGGAAGCGCACCACAGCTCAGCCTCTGCTCTCCTCCGCTGGAGTCCACGTTCTACCTTTCGGAGCGTTTTTCAGCTGTTTACAGTCAAAAAACGCCTCAAAGGTGAAACGTGGAAAGGTCCATCACTCAGAAATAGAGAAAAACGAACCCAATTTCGTTGCTAAAGTAGAGAAATGTCTAGGTTCTGCGTCTTCAGAATGTAAACACAAACAGTTCTCCACAAAATACAGGCTGGAGGAGCCTAAAACCATCCTCCACAGACCCTGAAACGAAGTGGAGCCTCCAGCAGAGGCGAAAGTGACCACAAAAAACAACTGAGTAAAGAGAATCAGGTAGAAAAAGTCTCCTGAGGTCCCTGTGGAACCGCAGAGGAACTTCTCATCCAACAGGTTTCTGGCAGCTGCTGCTGTTCTCCTTTCTGGAGATCCTTTAGGTCTAAAATCAGTTTCTGAAGATCAAAAGTGAAACGGTATGGCAGTCCAGGTCCTAAACAAGCCAAACACCCAAAAAAGAAGCAATCAGGGCTGAGAAAAATTCTGAATAGAAGTAAAAGTATTTACTAGTGTTTGGTGGAAGTGTCCTTTTACAAAGTAGAATGTGTTTTATACCAACCTACTGTAAGAAAGCCCCCTTCCTATGATGCATCTTGAAAGTGGAGGGAACTCTTGAAAAAGATGGGTTGTTCGATAAATTCATTAGTTATTCATTCATCCATTAATTCAGTAGCAAATGCTGAAAGAAGCTAAAATTACTGCTTAGAAGCCACATATCTTACAGCATTGTTTCTTTCTTTTGTTATTTATTCCTTTGTTTATTCATTCATTCACTAACTATCTAGCAATTACAGAGGGAAGCTCTTGTTACTGACAGAAAGCCAAATATCTTGCAGCAGGTCCTCCCTGGTGGGCCGTGAAGGTGCTGGAGATTGGCAGTGAGAGTTTGTTTGCAAACTTTTTTCCCCATTTTTCTGTTCCAAAAGTCATGGGATTTAAATGACGCACTCTTCCACTCTTCTCCATTCATCTGACCTATTTCTGACCGGGCTGTCAGATCAGGCTGCAGTGTTCCTTAGTCTGGGAATGGCTGTCTTCTGGACATCACTGCATTAAAGAGAATGGATTACAGAAGTGACGCTTCACAAGAGCTGGTGGCCTAGTGGTTTGCTAGTTGCCCCTGTGATCAGAAGGTTGTGGGTTCGAATCCCTGGACTGCTAGTGGCACCACTGAGGTACTCTTGAGCAAGGTACCGTCCCCACACACTGCTCCCCGGGCGTTGCGTTCCTGGCTGCATGCTGCTTCGCTTAGTTCAACACAGAGAAAACATTTCATGCTATTCACACTGTGTGCTATGGTGTGTTCATGTATGACAAACTGACACATTACTTGAAATAAGGAAGGCAGTTAAATCTGATTAGTTAAATAAAACTGTTCGCTTCCCTTGATTCTGACTAATCTGGTAGTAGAGTGGATCCACATGCTGGACAGGTCTACCAGTGTTCACTATAAAATCCATAGACTTTAATATGGAGTTGTTCACCCTGCTGCAGCTATAACAGTTTCCACTGCTCTTGGAAGGCTTTACACAAGATTTTAAAGTTTCTGTGGGAATTTGTGCCCATTCATTCTGTAGAGTATTAATGAGGCACTGATGTTGGACGAGAAGGTCTGCATCACAATCTCTTGTTTCAGTTCATCCCAAAGGTGCTTTTTGGGGTTGAGGTCAGGACTCCGTGTGGACCAGTCAAGTTCTTCCACACTGAACTCCTCCAGCCATGTCTTTATAGAGCTTTGTGCACTGGGACACAGTCATGCGGGAATAGAAAAGGGTCTTCCTCAAACTGTGTCCACAAAGTGTGCCGTTGTCCAAAATTTCTTGGCATACTGAAGCATTAAGATTACCCTTCACTGGAAGTAAGGGGCCTGGTTCAAACCCTAAAAAATAGGTGTGTCCCAATACTTTTGTCCAAATCGTGTATTCAGGAGGTCCTGGGCTACAGATCAAGAGTAAATGGAGCATGCAGATCGGAGAGAAGGCTTCATTTTACTACTGGGATTTTGCAAAGACTGTAGTCAATCCTGACCCCTGTATTCCTCAGTACAATGGCAGAAAAACTGGATATTAGGGTAACGATGCTAATAATCCTGTTAGAAACTTTAAAGTCAGCACCATTTTGACTTCAATCTACTGTCAGGGTATTGTACCAGAAGCACTGTTTCAGCTCTCTGAGAAGCAAGTTGATCACATTGTGTTCCTCATTAGCTTCCCACTGTATTGAAAACATACACCATTTTCTTTTCACCCCTAAAAGTTCTTGTAAAACAGATTCCTTTTTTTGTTAAAAAAGGGTTTTTTATGCATTGCCCTCTATAATCTTTGACAAATCTCAAAATAGTTGTGTCTCGGTGAAGTTCAGGTGTTTGACTTCAGGGGCCAAGCACAGAAACAAGCCCTCATTTCGGGCAATAAATGTTTATACAACTAATAAAAACACCATGCTCATTTCTGCTAGCAAACCTCTGAGAGTCTGGTTGTATGTTAGCACAAAGCTAATTAACATTTTTTGAACATGAACATCTGAAACGTTCATGCTTTATTTGAAGCTTCGATGTTTTACTATGTTTTGTTTTCATAGTGATGTATCTAGAACTTCCAAAACGCCTTGTCAGAAAGTCCCACCCAATGTATGTAAAAAGTTGTTTTTTAGCTGTTCTGCACGATCAGACATGAAGATCTAAAGCTCATAAAACATGTCTAAAGCTTCCAGAGTAGCAATATCAAGAAATCACACCCAGTGTAGGTAAAAGAAGTGACTTGTTGATTCCAATGTCAAGTATTTTGGTGGATAATCTGACACATTAGGCCTTTATTCATGATTGGACAAGTTTGTTTAAGACTTAAACCACTTTACAAACTGAGCTAAACTTAAAAACACAGTACTTACCACTCCAGTCCTAACTACAGTACTTACAACAAACATAGTGATTCTATTGGATAAAAGTGAAACAGAAGTGATAGATTTATTATTATTATTATTATTATTATTATTATTATTATTATTATTATTATCTCGCAGTAATCATTAGGCCTTCTCTGGAGAATAGAAGGTCCTGGAAAATTCTTCAGTAGCAAACTGTGAGAAACCTGAACCTGACACAAGCCAGACAAATATCTGTTCACATTTTCTCTGTTTTCCTCATATTTCAGATATTTGTGCATTGAAAAGTACACCACTGTTCCCACAGCTATCCATTATAAACCACATATCAGAGTACTGATGCATTCTAGTCTATTCACATCTGTTCTGGTCTATTCTGATCTACTCTGTTTAATTCTATCATGCTCTTTTCTGTCTAATTCTGATTTATTCTAACGCGTTATATTCTACTCAGCTCCATCAAATGTGGCTACATTCCATAGTTTTATTTTCTGTCCTATTCTAATCTATTCTAATGATGTATGCTGATCAATTTTATCCTACTCTATCCTAGTCAATAATAGTGTGCTATGTTCTGATCTATTCCGGTCTAGTCGATTTCTGTTGTTAAATTCTATTCATTCTGTTCTAATCAATTATATTGTGTTGTATTTTGTTCTGTTGTGTTCTTTTTAATTGTATTCTGTGGTGCTGTATTCTAATCTATTCTTTCCCATTATGATTGATTATATGGTATTCTATTCAATTCTATTGCTCTATTCTTATCTATCCTATATCCTATATTGTAATCAATTATATTGTGTTGTATTCTGTTCTTTTCTATTCTATTGTATTCAACTGTATTTTCTTTTTTTCTGTAATATTCTGTTCTAACTTTATTGACCCAATATAAGTATGTGCTCTTCTGCATCTTTTACCCAGTCTGCTCATCTTTTTCAAAATAATTATGCCATGACTGTTCGGCCACGTTCATAACATTTAAAATGCTTTCCAATTAGCATTAAAAAAATGCTTTAACATTATTTGTTGCCACAAACCTATTCCCCTTCCGCCCACAAGGACTGTCCCAGCCCAATGGAAGCACAAACCAAGCCAGATGGAGATATTGAATCATTTTAATGGCAAATAATTACTGAAAGCATTGAAATTTGTGGCACGAAGAGACCACAAGCATAAACCGGCCAATAAGTAGCCCCTGTCCCCTGCTGCTGGGTCAGCCCATCTCCGCAGAGATGGCATACAGACCCCACGAGCCGATTCCAGGCTCTACCATCTGCCTGGGCGACATTGCCAGCCTCAGTTTAACAATGCCTTCCCCCGATGGCCTATTTGTTCCCATTCGCAATTCCACAGCGCATTTAAAGGTAGCATTAGCATAACCATTCAGGTGAAATAATGGCCTCCCGTGCTCCTTCACCATGAAAATGAAGTGGGGAAAATCTGGGAACGGAAATGTTTCTGGCGCATACGATGGCTTGTGACGGAGTCAACAGTTTCACAGCGGGCGTCGCACTCCAGTTCACAGAACACTTGTAAAACAACTGTGACAGATGTGCCAATCGTTTAAAATTGCTTAGCCCAGCACAGAGTTAATGGAGCTGATATAACTGCCCAATGACTATAACCATTAAACAACATCCCTGATGACAGCCCTCAGGAGGTGGAGAAGAACGTCGCAATTGCTTTCTTCATCTGCATTCACGACATCCCGGCAACAAAAAGCCCCGTATAACCAAGCGTCACTAACGCCAAAGCTCTCTGCATGCAAAAATGGAAATTGCAGTGTAGCCTACATGTATATGCCATATACCCACTAGGAAGGCATTAGGAGTATCATATACCTTAAACATTCAGTGCCACAACAAGCACAAACAGGGTTAAAAGCCGATGTGCGATTATCTGGTCTGAAAAGATACCATTTTGTTCAATTTAACTTGGTTGTGATTTGCATATAAGCTTAAATTTGCTCTAATTAATATAAACAAGGGTGTTTTAATGCAGACATGTGTTGCAGGGACTAGTGGGTTCATCAAAATGTTCACCAAAGAGTTCAATCAAGAATTTGTGAAAAATATCTCACAATTATGTATAGGTCATGTCGCCCAGCCTTACTGCAAAACTTTCTGAGAAGAGCAAAGCCTTAATAGGGAATGTGCAATCTTCAGTGCCTTTAGAGTCATATGTCATATGGAACTTCCTATTTCTAGGTGGAAGTGTGTACTTTTAAGAGCTTATGCCACTGTCAAAACCTCATAAAAAGACAAAGCAGAAAGACGAAAGTCCTACAGTACACTGAGTGTCTGTTTAAAGAGAGGTCAACTTCCCAAGCCATGGACCTAATCAGCAGTCAGCACTTCCCTCGCGATAACACGTGTCTGTACGCCAGCAGACCTGTCTGACGGCTTTTATATGATCAGACTGTTCTGGCTGTTGATGGTGATGTGTGTGAACTAGGTCATGAACAGAGTAACTGTGAGCACACCAGGGTATCAATCCAATATGCACTTGAAGAGCTCCTGCATGTGCTCGCCTTCCCTCATTCATACACCATACCTACACCCAGCAGCCAGTTTATCAAAAACCCCCACCATTTTCAGGTTTTTCTGACTATTGCTAATCTGTTCGTCAGCACCTAACATGTCGAACCACTATGCTGACCAAAATTTGGGTCATGGAAGGGGCACCATTTACAGTTTAATTAAGATTCAAGATTCAAGATTCAAAACGTAAACTTACTGTTAAATGTACTGTAGAAAGCGCATTTCTCTGTGCAATGAAATTCGATCTTTGCTGTCCACAAAAATGCCAAGATTGCAGTTGAGTTTTTATAAAAAATAAGTTAGTAGAGACTTGAGTGTAATGTGCAGATGTAGAGAAATATTCACTGTGCATTTGCAAATTGAAGGAAATGTGCAAAAGCTTAATTACAGTAATGTGCAAAAATTACAGTATGAGGTAGGTCAGCTGTTAAGGAGTCTGATGGCAGTGGGAAAGGAGTTGTTGAGTTGGGAATTACAGCTTTGTGCTAACTTCAGTTAATGAAGTGACCATTTTTGTCACATTATAGCCCACAATGTAAACAGCACGAAAAGATTTCTTTGCATTTATCCCATTCACCAAGTGAAGCAGCAGGCAGCCAGGTACACAGCGTCCATATTATATTATACATAAAGACCAGAGTGTGGTGCAAGGTACACAGCACAAGCTGCTACGCAACACGGCACATATTTGCCCCTCCCTCCATTTAATTTTCATATTTATTCCTAGCAGCCAAAATATCTAGTGTAGGGATAAGAATCTGAATAAAGGGGCAAGCCAGTGTGTTACAAAGAAAAACCAAAGGGAGCCAAGCAGTTTCTCACACCTAACCTGAACTTATACATGCAAAAGTCTTTGTGGTCAGCCATCTCGACTCCTCCCATCAATCTCTCTGACAAATCTCCCAAGGCTCAATCCATTTCATTCGTCATCGCCTCAGACGGACTCGGAGCAGCAGACATGGCGTCATTACACTGTGTTTCAGAAGATAGGGCCAAGAGTATCTTTTACTAACAGACAGAGCTAGGCCCTCTGTTTTCTTTGGCTGGCCAAGGCTGTGTTGCGTGTGTGGAGTGAGGATGTCCTTTAACCACTCCAACCGAAAAAAACGCTAGAAATCAACCATCCTACAGCATGTTTTCAAAAGGCTATTGTGAACTGAGGGGGAACTGATGTTGACAAGGACGTCATCCTTCTGCTTCCATTCCTGTAATCACTCAAAAAAACAGCATTTACCCACTTCTGCAGAGGACGAGCACTAGGACGCTTTCTGTGCTGAACTGATTAAAGACAGGAGGACTGATTGGTAAAGCGTTGAGGTGGGAGTTGGGGTTGGAACGAAATATTTAGCTAAATCATTGACCCGAGACAATGATGCAAGCCATATGCCAGCATCTGCATAGCCAAATGTATTACAGCCAAGAGCCTTGGGGGTGTGCGTTCATCCTAAATTCATTCCATCCTTCATTTGTACCAAATCCCTGAAAGCGCTCTGACTGTAGGAAGATATGTTTGGACAAGGATAATGGGATACTATATGGGATCTCTTTGATTTTCCATGTTGTAAGCTCACAAGAAAGCAGAGTGCATCAAGTCGACTCAAGCCAACGTCTTATGCAAGCGGCCTAGCTACAGGCCTGGCGCATGCTATGGTACTGGGATCATTGCATTCCAAGCCCCCGAAGGGAAGTCGAAATGTCCTTGAACTTCAAAGGAAACTCCTTACGCCATCATTCAGAGGTGGATTAGCTTCAGTGAATGGCGTAATGGTGACCCAGCCATACAGGCAGGCATTTAAAGTGATTAGCACGAGGAAAAGATGCTCTCAAATCTTGAAATAGACACAACACACAATATGTTAGTAATAGGATAGATAAAGATTAAACCTGTGCTGAACATATGTCTCATAATCTCCACAGAGTATGGACAAAAGTGGAGTTATTCATCTATTAGGAACAGTATAACACACATAGAACATTAACTAGAAAACATTTGCTAAGTTAGCCAAGTTAGACATAGCATAGCATAAAAGACGATTTAAAAAAGTGACGTACCATGAGGGCAAATTAATTAGCACTTGAAAAGGTGAATTGTTTATGAGCAATTGGCATTGGCAGATCAGGTTGATGATAGGTTATTAGGGACTATATTTAAAGATTATTTAAAAAAAAAAAGCCCATTGTTGGATCAGGTTGAGATTGAAGACTGAAAATAAAATACATTACAAAAAGGGTCTAAATTACTTTAATTGATTAGCTAGCAAGTACATTCTAAAGCAGGGATGCTAGCTAGCTAACAAATAGCTATTTCAACGTTCTAGGAAAATTTAGAAGAATGTGATGGATAATTTACTAAAACCTGACATCTAGCACTACAGTGCTACTTAGCATGGCTGCTGTTAAACAACCTGCTAGCTAGCCATTTCAAATCATTTTGCTGCTTTTCTTTGGACACCACCTTTACTTCGTTCTGTATACCGGACTTAAGGTTTTTCTAACGTAAAAAGACGATTTGAATCTGTATTGAACCTGACGCCACTGCAAGCTGAAAGAAAATGGCACTGCCATGTAATTATTTTTTTCTTTCAGGCTAAGTTTTACGAGTATTGAGTCTCCTTCCCCATATCTGATTGCCAACAGCTTTTAAAGCTGTTTTCCCTAATGACCTGTCTCATTTGTCTATCAACAAAATAGTTGCGACATGACAGATAAGCATGTTCCGCCACTTCCACTTTATGGATGGAATTAGCCACCATTGTGCCATCTCTCTGCTCAAGCTAAGACCAGTTGGCAATGGCTTAAAGTTCATCACGACTTTGCTAGCGTGTTTAGCCAAGGCAGTCCGGTTCCGGGCCCAGTAACCATGGCAATAACAAACATGAGTGCTATGTTGCTAATTATCCGACTGATTGCAGAGAATGCCTGCCATTGATTCAGGCAATTACCAGGTACATTTATAACTAAAGCAAACAAGGTGGTGGTAATTGCTGTGTTGGGCGAGACTAGGGTTCAAACAGGCAAAGACGGGACTGTTCAAGCTGGAAGATCAGCTGGGTGCCGCCTGGTTTTTAAACGCATGGTTCATTTAGCAGTGAGCCGCTAATTTATCACAATGAAAAGACTCATGTGTGAAGTGCAAGAACGTCACTTCATTTGGAGTCTCCAGCAGTCCTTGTTAGTTTTCGCAATCAACCTGTTGCTCCTAAAGCAGCACAATAATAAGCCAATTCGCACAAGGCAAGCTTTTCCATACATACTAATGTGGCTAATCATGCCCTGGTTTATCCTCCATAAAGCCGCAGCCACCCCATTGACTCGCAGGATGTAATTCCCAGGTTGTTCTGAATTTACATACAGAATGCTTTTGGGCTGCAACGGAAATCTGTGGCCTTTGCCAGCAATTGGCCTAGATCTCCCAGAGTGGTTGGGAAGTAAACTGGACAAATCTCCTTTTCCCTCAGAGGCCTTCAGCGGAACGCAGCCCAGGTCAAAGTTCACACTTCTGGTTTTCCGAAACAATTACTGAACAAGGCCCTTGTCAAGTGCAAGGTACTTGAGACAAAGGGTTTAAGATAGGTGGGATTGTATATAGGGTTCTGCAAAACAGACAGCAGACATGGTGCTGCACAGGCTCCAGAACCTCTCAGCCACACAATTAAGCTGGAACTGAAAAAAATTGAAAACAAAGCTACCTTCAGCTTTACCTACAGTGAGAAAAGTCATAAAAAGTGCTAAAAGAAGCATGTCAAAGCTGTACAACCCCTAAATTCTCTCGGTGGTGCCTCATCAAAGAAGGAAGAATTCCTGAAAAGTTTCACAAGTTCTGCCATCGTTGTTAGGTTCTGGGATCAGAGGGAGCGTTTGGACCCAGACATTGCTATGATCCCACATGTAGCATCAGATGAGACATACAGATATGAGAAAATCCAGAAACCCAGATAGTGAAGTGTATCATTTGTATTGTAAGACAGGGATAGTCAATGAGTCCCATATTTCCATTTTCACAACTGACCCAGATATTCAGGCGTTCACTGTATGGTAATGAATGGAACTGTGTGTGTCAGATTAGGGGGAAAGCGTGCAGAGTGTGGGGTCCCTATATAACTGCTCTACACAAATACATACATACATATATACACACACACTCTGACATCTGGCTCTGCAGTTCTTGCCACGAGGGGAGCTCTTGTTTACTATGCCAAGTAAATGCACCATATTAGGATTGGATAAGATATGGGACTTTGCAAAGTACTCCCAATTCCTGGTGTTCCAAGTATTCTGTTATACCCTTATGGACTTTTGTTATTTCAACTTTGATTTGTGCCTCTTGAATTGCCTCTGACACACCTGACCATGTTTTTTTTGGTTTTTTTTACTTTTGCCCTGCTTTGATCAGATTTTGTGTTTTGTCTTTCCTGTATGTTAATGTGTACTTGACTCTGCCTTGTCTTTGGAGTGTGAATTTAGATTTTCTATATCATACCTGTTCGCTAAAAATGACCTTTTTAGTATATACTGCAAATAATGAAGTCAATTTCAAACCATAGTTCAGTCCTGTCCTTGATACTCATTATAAATACATACATAAATTGAGGCAGGGTTGAGGCAGACAGGATGAAATCACAGAATCCAAAAGGTTTCATGCAAAATGACATGAACAAAAACAAACAAAAACGAGGAGTCTGAGGTGAACCAAAAAACACAAGAAAATACAAAGGGGATCAGTAAAAACAAGGCACACTAAACACCAAGAGTTCTAAACATTCAGGATTGACAAAGACCAGCATTATAGAGTTCTACAAGAATCCACAAACACAGACTGAAACAGAAGGGGTATAAATACACTAAACAATAGGAAACACCTGGGCTACCGTGCAACAAATTATCTTCATCATCACTTATGATAAACTGTTCTATTCCCTGGACATTTTCTCTTTGGTGATAAAATGAGCGAAATCCAAAGTGACATGTATGTTAATATTCATGTGAAAGACCTTATTATCTTATTAGGATGGATCAGTGAGTGCACTTGCACTGCAGACTGACTTTTCAGTGGGCCAAAGCCTCAATGGGTGTGAATTTGGAGAAGATGCTTGCCACAAAAAGAACTATTAGTGTCCCATCTTCCACACTAGCGGCTTCAGAACCAAAATGAATGGAAATGTAACAGCTACTCTGCTTGCACTTGATCAAGATTCTGAATCCTATTGAAGATGTAACCTCGACCTATGAAACCAAAAAAATCTATAGTTTGTCATATTCCAGAGAAGCTCAAACAGATTAAAATCTAGCCAATTTGGAACACCTTGAACTCCTTGCAATGTTCCTCAAACTGTTCCTGAACAAGTTTTGCAGTGTCGTAGGGTGGAGTATCACACTGCTTCTGCCAACTTGCCTTCCTCCCACAGTTCATCCTGGTGCCATCTCTTCTTTAGGTAAGTGATGCACACACATCCGACCGTCCACATGAATTAGAAGAAAATTTGATCATCAGACCAGGCCACCTTCTTCCATTGCACCTTGGTCCATGTGTTGTAGGTGCTTTTGGCCATGAACAGGGGTCAGCAACTACACTACTGTGCTACAGTAGGTCTTCTGTGAGATGAGACCAGATGGGCTAGCCTTCACTCTCCACACGCATCAGTAAGCCTTAGCCACCCATTACTCTGTCGCCTGGTTACTGGTTGTCCCTCCTTGGGCTACTTTTGGTAAGTACTGACAACTGCATACTGTGAACACCTCACAAGACCTGGTGTTTTGAAGATGCTCTGCCTAGAGATCCCAGTCTTGCCTAAGTCTCCTTAAATCCTTACACTTATTTTATATTTTCAAAATTTGGTAAGAAATATTATCCGAGTACCGATACAGACTGTCTGAAACAGATACAACGTTTTGTTACACACCTACTAGGCCATCTGTGACTGATTTCTCCTTCAAAGCAGATGTTAAAAATAGGCTCCTCCATGCCAAAAACAAAGACACATTTGTGAGCGGTGAGGCCCTGCAGCACAGCTAACTCTGCCCTCTCTTGTTCACCGAGCCTAAGAAGCAGAGATGACCCCTTCCTCCTACTCTCAGGCTGACGGCAAGAGATGGAGAGAGTTATGCTTTAACTAGTGATAAACTGTGTAAAGTTGACCGCAGCCCTACTGTTCCTGTTCCGCTGCTTTGTTCCTTCCCTGAAAGGCCATCTGGCTGGGCTTCACTTTTCCTGCGAGAGGCCGATAGCCTGTGTGGCAACTTTAGGGCCCCTGGCAACATCTGAGCAAATTATCAGAGGCGCTAAAGGGAGCGAGAGTGACAGATTTCAAAGCTTGACTATAACTGGTGTCACACAAACAGGAAATACAAATAGCAGTTTGTTGTGTGAGTGGAAATAAATGGAAATTAATACAATTAACTTGCCCCTCATTGCACTGTAAACTTTCAGCCAAAGTGGGAGTTATATGAATAGTGTTTAGCATATTGCATGTGCTACCTATAAATACAAAAATGATTTCACTAAAACAACTATGTTTAAGCCTGAAATTTGTTTGTACTTTTGCACTTTGTAATTTTGTTTAAGGATAAATTGTGTAAATCTGACCCCTTTCTTCAAACTATACAACATTTCATAATTATTTGTTTGAACTCCCCACCATAAAATATTAGTTCACCCAGTGCTGGTGAATCTTGAATCTTGAATTTTCACGAAAGAATCCATTCCACTTAATCGATAGGAGAATACACACACCACCGGAAATCTGCTCCGGGTTTGCCTCCAACTCACCGCATGCAAGTGAAGTGAATGGTCAGTGCACAGACAGGCTGCTTGAAACTGGAGCAGGTACTGTCAGCCCCATTGTGCGCAGAAAAAAAGGTTGGAAACCTAAACTTTAGTTGAACATTAGTTCAACATTCATTTAACATGGCAGAGGTTTCCAAGCCCACCCCCCAAAAGGACCGAGACGTGCACGTGCGCAGCAACCCATCCTCCCAATTCCAAGTCATGCTGGTCAAACACCGAAGTTTGAACCCCCGGCCAAATGACATGTTTTATAAAATGTGTTAGAGGACGCAAGCTTGGTTTCTGGTGATGCAACAACCATCCATGGCCTGGAGTCTGGGAGACAATAATTGGCTTCTCGCTGGTTGGGTAAGACGGCCCTCTCTCTAACCATCACTCAGAGTGACGCTAGCCATTGTGGTTGTCTGTTGGCTAAAACAACAGAATTGGTGTTTGTGTTCTTCTCCAAGCATGTTGAGATGCCCAATTTGTTTTTACCAGCAGCAAGAAAAGATGTAGTGGTGCTTTATTTGTCGTGGAGGCTTTACCCTTTCAGCCTTGGAAGCATCATGTGAGCCTCAGCTGGTGATCAGAATTAGACACGCCTCAATTGGGATAAAAAGTAATTTCATACATAATGTACCATAACATTTGCACCAGCCACATTATACTGTATGGTTAGAGTTGTGTGATTTTCAACAAAACATTACTTGACCAGGGGCACCTAAACTTTTGCATACAGCTGTAATGTGAGGTAACTGAAGCTTCAACGTGGGCTAATTAGGACAAAATACAAGATTTTGGGTAATTGGAGCATTGTCACCAAATACACCTGCACATTTGGCCACAGTCTGGCACTCATTTATCACAGAACACTAGAACAAGAAAACTTCCTAAGAATTCCTAAGACTCCAAGACGCGTAATGTTTTCCATGCTAAGCCAGTTAAACCCCTAGAAACCATCTTTTCACAGAACCATCATATTGTTACTTTAAAAATGTGTAACAAAATACATTCTGTACTTCATATACAATAAACCTTTTTTAGTCCCACAAGTGGGAAATTTGCATTATCATGGCAGAAGGTGACAGTACAGAGGAAAGAGCAGCGAACATTAAAAAAACAATAGAATAAAAACAGTAAAGTATAAAATGTACACTATACTATCTAGAAACATAAAATATGGATATATGTATTGGAAAATATATATGTAAATGTAAACTTAGATATATGGAAGTTTTTTAGTTTGTGTTTTATTATTGGAGAGTTAGCTTGTTAGCTTTTGTGCACCTCCTCACCCTAGTGAGGGCAGAATATACTCCGCTGTGAAGAAAATAAAATGTAAATCTGTTAGAACAGAGTCTTTTAGCAGCAACCAGTGTTCAAATGGTAATTCTTAATCTGGTTGTATTTTATGAATGGATTTTAACAATGACTGTGGGACTTTTTAAACTAGTGTTTAATACAAATCAAGGAAGCTTCAGAGGTTTGTAAACATAACGTTCCTGTTCTTGCTTTATTCTCAGCTTCACTGGACCGTAGTGACCACTGCAAACAGCATATGGTGTCTCAGAATGTCTCAGAGACAATTACTGGGGTATCTAATGTATCTTTATCTATTAGATACTTAAAACATTGACTGTTTGACTTATTCCCAACCAGACATTTCAACCACCTTGAAATACAGTGATCATATGAAAAATGAACTGACAACATCAATTCCTCATCGACATGTTATCAAGTCCTTTATGAAGATCAATCAGTCGAATTGGAGCAGCAAAATCCCTAAACCACTAAAAAAATCTTCACCACGTACTTGTCTTATTTGACATCATGAACCACCCACACGGAACTGCCGCGGCAGGGCTGTCCGATAAGATCAAGAGTCAGCTTTCACTCCCTTTCGACCCATCTCCTTCATACCAAACGCAAATTCCAAACAGACCGCACATATTCATGGAGCTGCCCTGAATTCCTCAGTGCAAGTTGGCTGGTCTTTAAGAAAGAGAGAGGTGTGAGTGTTGCTAGCGCCAACTTTGAGGCCTTGACCCCGAACGGCTCTCCTCTGTGTGAAATGTGACACTTTCATGATTGGGCTTTCTATTCGAGCGGCCGTAATCTGGCATTAGCCAGACGAGAGGAATGGAAAGGCAGGTTAAGGCGTCCTCCTCCAGCCAGGAAGCCATACAAATTGCCTTGTATTAAGAAAAAAAGGACGGAAGAAATATATAAAGAAGACATGAAATAAAAAGTCGATCCCTGCAGAAAATTGGCTGTCATTGGATTATCCACCATAAAGTGTGATTTGTTGTGGATGACCCTCTCCCAGGCGTGCTGTTTTTTTCGCTCTCTTTCCCTATCACACACACACACACACACACAACAAGCAGCATCCTCAGGCAAAGTCACCATGCAGTCGCTGGCTGTGTAACTGCAGTTATAGTTGCAAGAAACATTCTCTTAGAGGTCTCTTGCTTTTATAAGCTTGTTCCATACACTGTCAACAAGAGTTTTCCATTATTGTATCACTCTCTATCATTGTGCACCATTTTTTAATATTTCAACATAATAATCAACCATTTCCTGTTATTAAATCACTATAGCTAAACATTTTCTGTTATTACATCACTGTAGTCAGTCATTGTCTTGATATTACATCACTATTATCAGTCATTTCTTATTACGTCTAAATACGATTGATATTTAGTGATTCAAATAGTGGTGATTTCATAACAGAAAAGGATTAAAGTGATAGTCAAACATTTTCTATTATTACATCAGTGTAGTCAACCATTCCATTTGATTACATCACTGTCATTAACTACTAATAAAAGCGTCACTATAATCAACTATTTATTTTTGTTACATCACTATCGAAATCTAGTTCCTATTATTTCATCACTATGATCCACCATTTCTTAATTTCCATCACTATAAATAACCGATTGTGATGGAACCATTAATGACGTAATCATTCTCACATCACCATTATTACCCATTATTAGCACATTATGGATAACATCATCATCACCAGTTTCTTATTTCTTCTTCCTTCTGTCCATGTTTTTTTTCCCCAAATCTATCATCTATGGTGTGCCAAGCACTTATTTATTGTCATTTTTTCAAAGGTGCAGGAACAATTATCATCCTCCAAAATCCCATCATTCGCCACAGTGCATCATTAAATAATCAACAACGGCTGCGAAGCGCTCATTAAATCAAAGCGGTGAGTGAAAATGCTTTCTCTTTCAGGCTATCACTGGCAGCCAAGCCGAAACAACGGAAGATAAAAGTAGCTCAGCTAATTGGGTGCATTTGGAGGTGCCGGGAAAGAATTACTTTCTCTGCTCGCTTTCTCTCTCTTTGAGAATTCAGCCTGTATTTCATTACCTTCCCCCCTCAACCATGCTTCAAACAAAACAGCTCATTCTCGTAAACCTAACAAAAGTCTGATTTATTTATTGCTACCCAGACCAAATAAGAACCGAGGCCTAACGAACGTGTTGACTTACACTAACTTCCATTTGTGGCGCAGCCTAAAGACACGTGATGAGTTGTCAAGGAGGGTGCGGCTACTTCTGAGCTGATGAAGAGAGTTATCAAACATGGGGTTTTTTGCACAAAAAGAAAATTGTCCAACCTTTTTAATAAACTCAGCCCAGCATTGGTGGAAACAGTCACCAGGAATATTCAAGCCTACACTCAATCAGCCTCTTTCTGGCTTTCTCAAACTTACAGCTTGTATAATTCAGCAAAGACAGCTTTCTAATTGGCTGAACTCCTCCAAAATATAAGTTGAGAAAAGAAACCTCTGCTAACTTAATAAATAATTTCCTTGCAATAATGTAGGTGTGAAAGCTTGGGCGAATTATTCTCTCTCTGAATTGTCTGGGCTCTACGTCTCCTACCAGGAAAGATCAATAACACACTCTCAAAGGCCTCCAGGCTGGGGAGGGGGGGGGCGACGTTAAACGCAGACTTTATTCATATCGCAGGTTATTATTAGAAAGCACAACGAAATGTCAAGATCTTTAGGAGGCAAATGTCTCTGAAATGTCACACAGGGCTTCTGTAACTTTTTTTCCATCCCCGCGTTTGGTGTGCGGTTCTTTTTTTTTCACGGTGCTGATTCCGTCCTGCAGGGTGTTTTCTGCAAGGCTAACAGGGGCCGCATGGGTCAGTGCGTTTTCAGATAAGAGCTCTGAGAAGAAGAACCGGACACGTTCATGCAGGTACACTCTCTGACCACTTTATTGGAAACCCCTCCACTTTGCTGGTGTGAAGTTAGAGAGTTTCGCCCATCTGATTTTTGGATGATGGACCATTATCAACCAATACTGACGAGTGTAAAACCTCTTGATACACTTGTCCAGCACTACACACACCACCATGCTAATATTTTGTCAGTGTAACTGCTGTGTTGAGAATGGGCCACCACTCTTATTGTACCTGGTTAACTGTAAAGTGGCCATTTTGTCATATGTGAACACACCACAGCACACACTGTGAACAGTGTGACATTCTTTCTCCGCATGGAACCCGATCAGGGAATAGTGTGTGGGGACGGTACCTTGCTCAAGGGTACCTCAGAGATATAAGTTAAGAAGCAGTCTTTGGATTCGAACTCACAACCTTCTGATCACAGGGGCAATGGTGGCCTCATCTAGTGGCCTAACCACTAGGCTACTGGCTGCTCCTTGAAAAGCTGTAGTTAGAAACGGACTAGTGGTGAATGGGTTAGGGAGCTGCTAGGGAACTGTGCAGTGACTTTTTCCAAATGGCTAGCTTAGCAGTGCTTCGTTAGCAGTTATCAATAATAATATCAATCCTATAATCATGAATTATATTGATTTTATATTTTGCTAATGTTTTTACTATTATACTAGACATATATATATATATATATTATATAATAAATTACCACTGCAGTTTATTTTTAAATCAGCATCTCTATGAGGATGACATCCATCCATTCCAGAGTCTGTTAAATTCCTACACAAGCACCTCATTCTGCTTCATGAGGGACTGATTAGTGATCACCTGAATCACATCTTAT
>JBBPCY010000082.1:27657230-27677995 GCA_037974405.1 Brachyalestes nurse | reverse complement strand
TGTGTGTGTGTGTGTGTGTGTGTGTGTGTGTGTGTGTGTGTGTGTGTGTGTGTGTGTGTGTGTGTGTGTGTGTTTTGCTCTGTTTGGCTCTGTTAGCAATAAGAGAAACACTTAGACCAGCTGAATGTATTATTTGATCTATTTTTAGTAATATGGTGGTTGGTACCATTTTACAATGCAGCTACTTTTATAAAAGGTTTAGAAATGGTTAACCAGTGGTTATAAACAAAGTCATGAACACCTTAATAAAAGTCACTAATAAGCAGTTATAATATCTGAAAAAACGTGATCTGATTTGACACTGACGATAAACAAAACGAGACAATATTTGACACTGACATCACACATGACACTATTTCTCTGCTATAGCTGCTTACTAATGATGTTTAAGATGTTTATGATGTAATGACTAGACCTTAATACCATCTTTAACTCCTTTATAAAGGTACTCTAATTGTAAAGTGGTTTTGTTTACTTGTCCAATGCTGACATCTCTTTGGGGGTCCTGGGGTTTTGCGTTCAACTTTTTAAGGACAGATGATGTGTATTATATTCTGTGAACTGTTTTGCTCAACTGACTTTATTTACGTATTATTATTATTATTATTATTATTATTGTTAGTATGGTTTGCATTCACAATGAAAAATAGTGCTTAATTTAATTCTTCTGATATGAGTTTCAGACTAATGCTTCATGTTGTGTGATTGTGGGTCTAAATGCCTTACTTATTTATAGTCATATAATTTGTGGGTGCGACTTTTCAGTAAGACCATGCTTAAAATGGTTTATAAATGGTTTAGAATTTGTTTATTGGTGGTTATTAATGGTGTTGTAAAAAACGTACAGATCATTTTAAGAGCCCATATCATGGAAACTTATTTTTAAATAAGTTTAGTGTAGTACATAAACACTGCTGAAGGTTCTAAATGTCTCCAGTCCATCCAATCCATAAATGGACATTAAGCTGCCTGTTTGGAATTCACTGTTTTTATGTGTTTACCTGTTCACCGCCCAGACTGCTTTTTTTAATAGGGCACAATACAGGGCAGCCCATCAAAACAGAGCTCATTTGCATATATGTCAAATTTGTAAAGAGCCCACATCAAGGTAAAGTTAATTTTCTCTTTTCTTGTCAAATTTTAAATAAAATACTTTATTTGAATTGTAGTATATAAAGTTTTAAAACGTACCCAGTCTGTATGGGCCTTATGTGCTCACTGACAAGGAAAGATATGAGGCCTTTAAGTGAAGTGTATATATAAAGCTGATTAGTAAATGTGATGGAGCTCAAAGCAATAGTACGTTTTTGAGGAAAGTTTGTACATTTCTGATTTCTGAGGGTATCTGTCTGCAGTCTCTGAAAAATGTCCTCTCTTTACACATATATTGTAAATGTGGACTTTCTTTGTAAAAAAATAAAATGATTTTCTCATTTCGTAAGTTCTGTTGGTCTGTGATGCCTAATCAGAGATTCTCTGGACAGCCTGAAACAGGGGGTGGGCCAAAAAGACCAAACAGTACATAAAGAATAAGAGCACACACTTCTAATAATGAAGATCTCACTAAGGGTTCCTCTAACTCAAGAGAACAACCGCTTTTGGTTCTCTAAAGAACTGTGTGTAAAAACAGACTACAGGTTTGTTACACAGTGTGTACAAACACAATATAATACCTGTTCTTTATGTACAATGTTTCTTTGTTTGAATTGAATATTAAAGTTTTGTTCTGAGAAGGAAATGAGCTATACATCCCACAGTGAAACACCAGCACCAAGCCATTTCAATCAAATATCCTGCTGTTACATTATTTTTGTTGCTGGAGTAGTTGTGCAAAATGTTTTACTTGTTTTTCAAACTGTCCCGTGTCCTTTTGGTAAAATGAAGGGTGTGTGAACACAAGTAGAATGTGTAGGTCTGGACTTTCCCTCCCTAAGTTAAAAGGATTATATAAGTTAAAAAACAATATAAAGGATATCCATTTTATTCATTTGACACACTTTTAAGCATGTTTTGACCAAAATAATCTCAAAGTGTTTGGAAGCTAGAGTGGAAGCTGTCATAGCTGCAAATGGGGGACCAACTCCGTATTAAAGTCTATGTATTTGAATACAATGTAATTAAAGCCCCTGTTGGTGTAATGGTCAGGTGTCCCAATACTTTTGTCTATGTACTTTTGTCCATGTGAGTCTGAGCGCCCTCTATGAGCAGTAGTGTCTCTCTGTCCCTCTGGTGGCTGAGAGCTGAGGGGAGGAAGCGGGAGACGCCTTTCTACATGTTTACCAGGGCTCCTGCTCTTTAATGTCCACTTTTTAGGTCTCAAACATGGACTTCGGCGAGCTGTTTGACGAGCGAACGTTTCCTTTCTCCGACTTTCAAGAGTTTACGGTACAGAGAAGCATGTTTTGGATTATTTTTCCTTCGAAAACAACTAACGTCAGACCGCACGAAGCTGATTGTATTTCGGTCCACCTTAAATGGTGCTGCTGTAGCGCTTTGGACCGTTCAGGTTCCCAATGTAACTGAACCAGTATTTAAGGTGGAACGGAAAATTCCATTTAGCCTCGTCTGGCTAGCTGCTAACTAGCTTCCTAGTGTCCTGTTAGACTCCGGGTCGTTCATTTAGTTAAATAACGACCCTGGAACGACATTAAAATTAATTTTTATTAGGTTGGTCATTTATTTTAAATAATTTTTAAACCCAACCGGCTTTAATTTCAATATTAAGATAACATGGCCTGCTAGCTGTCTGAGCCTAACTTTTAGTGGGAGGCCTCGATATATGTATATTGTTGGAGGGGGTTGGACATTTTTGTCAGTTAGCTGGTCTTTTACATACAAGGATATTATTATGAGGCGATTTTCAGGAACTGCGTGGACATAATGTTTATTTTAGTGGTGTTTTGTGTGTTAGTTAGCTTAGCTTGACTAACTGGTACGCTAGCAGGGGAAGTTAAGCCGCTATGTGTCCTGCAGGTGGGTCAGATAACTTTTTAGACATTTTTACTAAACTGTAACAATATTTTGATGTGTGTTCTGTTGGTCTAGTTTCTCCCGGGACACCAGCAGCTGGCAGATCGGGTGAGGAAGCGTCTGTATTATGGCTTGGACCAGGACTCCTCTCTGGAGGCTCTCTCCTGTCCTGTGACTGGTGGGTTTGAAGTTTAAGACTATTTATTGTGAATGCAGTTTGGTTTTCTTTTCATTTATGTTTGTTTATAAGGTAATAAAATTTGAACAATCCCTAATCTCATGTCACTGTTATACCTCACGTATTGTCCTAGTCATTCAATTTCGTTTCTAATGTTAGACTGCATTCCTGCTCTCACTGGTGGGAGGTCCCAAGTTCTCTCAGGTTTTCCATGAGCTCTAGAAACACTTTGATGGATCCAAACAGCTAGACACATTTGTGAGGAAAAGGAATTCACATTTCCTCAACTTAAGTCACATTGAGGGGGAATTCCACTGATTCACTAGTTAAGATGTGAAAAAACCCTCTTTTTTCACATCAGTTTCTCTAGAGAAACTTTGTTAGAGACCAGACTTCTGAAGTTTGTAATGCTTCTAAAAGCTCCTTCACAGAAAGCATCACTCAGAATGTTTATAAATACACTACCTGATGCACCAAATGTGAGGGGTACATAAGAGGCAAAATAGTACCTAAAAAGACTATTTACTACTAGATTTTTCACATTTACCACTGTTTTACCATCATTACATCTGAAACCTTAGATCATAATTTGGATAGAAGCCTAAATCAAACTAGATGTAAGTTGCAGACAAAGAGTTTTTCAAGTGTGAAAGTGTTCTTGAAAGTGTTTTTAAACAAAAAATGGTAAGGTTTGGTGATGAAAGTGACAGTAGAATGGTGGTTAGGGCATTGACACTGCAATCAGAAGGTTGTGGGTTTGACTCCCAACTGCTAGTGTCACCACTGAGGTACCCTTGAGTAAGGAACCGTCCCCACACTGCTACCCGGGCGCCCCTCGTTGGTGGCAGCCCCCTGCTTCATATGGTGAATGGGTTAAATGCAGAAAATGAATTTAACATTGTTCACATCATGCTGTTGTGTGTTCACGTGTGAAGGGTTAATAAATTAAAAAATAAATTCAAATTTGTTCCATGCCAGACATTGGTCTGTGTTGGTCGATTTGTTGTTTGATTGCTGTCAGCCATGTGAAGCAGGACAGTTTACCTCCTTTTTGCCCAAAATAATCATTTACGTTTGTTCCACATCAGATATTGCGGTTGAATTGCTCCAGAAATCTGCCCCAAGCCCAATACGAAAGCTCCACAAGAAATATGCAGCTCATGTAGCAAGGTGAGGTTTTTTTTTTTCTTTCTCCCTGCTAGCCCTTGCCTGCAGTAATCTCTGTTTTGTGTGTATTGCACTGGAAATTTAGCCTCAAAAATCCACTTCTCTTTACCTTCCAGAGAAGCATGTATCTCCCCTTGCGCCATGATGTTAGCCCTGGTTTACATCGAAAGGCTCCGACACAGAAACCCCGAGTACCTGCAAAAGATTTCGTCCTCTGACCTTTTTTTGATATCTATGGTGAGTCATAAGACACTGTTATTCAGAGACACGGGTCAAAAGGCTAGTATAGATTCTGTTCTCAGTAAACCAGAAATGAGTTTATTCCGTCCTAAATCTGAGGTTCTTTACCGAAAAAAGATATTTTGTATATTAAGATGTGGTGCATTAGCTCTTTTTATGTTTAAGAATGGAGGGAGCGATCTGTTACCTTATAAGGCTCTTAAAGTGCTCTGTGTTCTTCTACAGATGGTGGCCAGCAAATATTTGTACGATGAAGGTGAAGAAGAGGAGGTTTTCAATGACGAGTGGGGCGCGGCCGGCAAACTGGATGTCCAGACTGTCAACACCCTGGAGCTGAATTTTCTCAGTGCAATTGTGAGTCAAATATGCATATAATGTATGATGCATAATTGAGGCTGTAACAGCAAGGGTCAGTTTTCTGCACAGGGATTAAGCCTAGTCCTGGATTACGTAGGGTTGAAAAGGAACCTTTAAAGCTGACCCCATTTGTATCAAGTCTGGTTTAAGTCTCTTGCTGTTCCAGACACCTAGCTAGCCTGGTCTCAGTTGTTCTTTGAAATAAATGTAACAGAGATTGGATTACCCAGCCATCATTGCAGAGCAGTAGGAAGATTGTTTGAATTGCACCTTCGAGCTAAAACCAGATTATTGTCTCAAATCAGATTAAGAATGAAGTTTTGACTGTCAATGTGTTGAAGCACTGCATGCTACTGGGGACAAGCTAGGATTCAGATAAACAAACGTCACTGAACATCTGCGTTGTCAGTTATTTGAATAGCTTTCCCATTTGTTTTACATTCTACTTACTACATTTATCAAATATGTTGTGGCCCTATTCTCAAATAACTCTCAAATGGTTTAGTACAGTACAATCAATGCAGTGTATCAGTGTTCAGATGTCGTGACTTAACACTAATTTGTTGTTGTCCTCTGACTGTATTGGCCCAGCCATTATTACAGATGGAGGTTTCTTTTAAGAGCCATTTGTTGTTATTTCATCGCTTGATTTCAAGCTACCTTTTATGTTTCAGGACTGGAGTCTGTTCACCGAGCCCAGTGAATTCTTCAATGTACTCAACCACCTTGAGACCAGGTATGTATTTTATTTTTCCCTTCTCAAGTCTGCTTACAGTCTGGAATTGCAGTGAAAAAATAGAAAATGCTACTGCAACATTAGAAATTCCAAAAAAAATCACAAAATGGACTAAAGTTTTACGATACTGAAAAGCATATATAATACGAACATTATGATATTCACATCAGTAGTGTATGGTTTGACTGATTGGATTCAAATGCTGTACGTATTTGACAGAGTATTGGAACAGTCGTATTCTCTGTTCCTAATTTTTTACTGTGTCGCATCCTCACTCACTATGTATCGTCTCATTCTGACAGCATTGCAGAACGGCAGGGTATGAAGCGGGGCTGGTTCACCTACACCGACCTGTGTGTGCTGCTGGAGCAGTCCGCCTGGAGGCAGGCGCTAACGGCCATCTATCAGCACTTCGCAAAGGTAGACGCAAAACAATATCTTCATATATCATGCACTGAAAACTAAGAGCAATGTACCAGTTATTTAAATAGAATATAACGAATTTATTTCATTTTGTGTGACATTAGCTCCTTTAAACTCTCTCACAAGCCTAATTTCCTCATTCTCACACCTGTATACCGTCAATGGTACACACAGTTAATGAACAGTTTGGTTTACTGAACATAATAGTGAGTAACTGATAACTGAATAAAATGCTTGGAGTTCAGAGGGTTAAATTGCTGGTTCTTTTTGTCAGCTGTGTTACTGTTATCACTCCATTAATGATAAGGTTAAGCACAAATGTAACAGTTCAGACAGTTCTCACACAGTTGGATAAAATCTCTGAAGCTGAAAAGTTCACCTTCTGTTTCGTTGCTGCAGGTCACTTGTATGCTGGGTCTTCTCTACTTGACCAGCGTAGCCGGACTCATCGCAGCCTCTGCCGTCCTGCACCAGCTCAGCCTGCCAAACGCCAGTCGCTCTGCTTTCGGCCCGGTCAGTCCGATGGACTCTGCCCTTCTCCAGCCCTCTGAACGGATCGCCAGCCTCCAGTCACACGGCCCCGCCGCAGCCCCCCATCCTCGCTGTTGCATTCTGGGGAACGAAAGCCAAAACCTCCGGGCTCCCATCGTACCAGATTTTCGCCACCCTCACGACCCCTCCTCGCACTCCTCCTACTATCAGAACTCCGCACTCTCTCTGTTCGGCTCCCTCGTCTCGGTCCTCGCCTCTTCTGAGCCCTCGCCGGACTGCACTGAGCCGTTCTTCTGTCACGGCCACCTGGACATTTTCTCCCTGTCTCAGTGCGGAGCTCGTAACGTCTCCGGTAACCATCATCTGTCCTGGTACACCTGGCTGGCTTTACCGTGGTCGTCTTCCGCTTTCTTCAGTGAAGGTCCTTTCATCCCTGTGGCCACCCTTCAGAGACACCCTCATTGCCCCGAGACCGCACTGCCTTTTGGGAAACCCCCAGCACTCCTTGTACCCGGATAGACCCACCCAGCAGAACCTGAGCTCGTAGTGACGAAACGGTTCTTGCAGGATAAAACCAGCTCGTCTCTTTAGATTCACTCGACCTGTATTACTTCCCTCGGTTTTTCTATTGGGGTTTTCTATACTTTGTAGTGGCTCTGATGCCCAGAGCACACCAAGCTAAAGTTCTCCAACAAACACCAGCAACTGTGCTGGCGTGTTCTACCTGAATGATTACTATAAATCTCTAGAACAGAGGTTTCCAACTCTGGTCATTTTCCCTTCTCTTTTAGTGCTTTCCCTGCTCTAACCGACCTGCTTCACTTCAGAAGTAGTTAGAACAGGTGTGTTGGTGGCATGGAGAACACTAAATGAAAGCAGGAGGCCCTCCAGGACCAGGGTTGGGAATCAGTGCTTCAGAATGTTCTAGATTGCTCTTCCTCGTTCATACTGCTTGACTTGGCTTGTCAGTTCTAGATGCCAGAACAGTATTAAGCCAACTGCCAACCTTAATGTTGGTGTTTATTGGTGAATGGTGAATATTCACTGTGCTTTGGCCTATAAAAGCACTTAGGCCCCAAAGGCAATAGGTGGGTGGTCCCGGGGGACCCTCGCACTGCACTTCTCAATGGTTTTCTTGCCCTAACACACTTACTGCATCACAGGAACGTCCCGTTAATGAGCTACTGAGTTGGATCAAGTGTGTAAGAGTAAAGAAAACAGCAGAGCAGGATTACGAATCGCTGCAATAGGCTTGATACGTATAGAAAGGCACAAATGTAAATAAGTTACGGAGAGAAATTTGTCTACACTTATGAAGGCCAGTCTTCTGAAGTCTTGAAGCAAAGCATCAACCATAGTTTCTTACAAGAAGGTCTTTCCAAAGTCCTTGGCCAGTTTAGCTCTTGTGCCAAATTCGTCTTTGGGTCAGTTTACTGCGCATGGCCGACGACCTACAAAACCAAGGTTGTTCAGGCAGGCTCGCATTAAGTTTAGCTTGTAATATCAACCAAATACAATAAAATTTGGAAGCCAGGTCCCTTCTATGTGACAACTTTTCTGTGTAGGTTCTCTTGTTTGCGCTTTTTCTTCCTCGTCAAAGTTAGCGTTTTCCGAAACACCTCATTCTAGTACTTCGGTTTTGGTGTGTCGCCTTTTTATATGACATTTATATAAGAATAATTCATCTGAAAATAAGATATAGAATAGATTTGAAAGCTTTGCGAAAGTATGCACAAGAAACTTTGAGTGAGGGTTCATTGTTGTTTTCTTAACTTAATAAAACTGGTTTGGAGGTGGTTTTCTGATGCAGATTTAGTTTTTCACATTTTGCTCTTGAGGAATCGCGTTGCCTTTACCTGCGAAAGAGCTCCTTGTTTCGGCTTGAACGTTTTTCATTCGAACAGTTTGTTTTATTACTTGACAGCTAGCCATTGCAGTCTGTTACATTTAAACCTCCGTCTACCATAGTGAACGTTAGGAGCCGTCTCACGTTGCGGCTGCAGGGTTTTTCTTTCGGTGCTGCCATGGTGACCACCATGTTGGGTTAATCTAAGCTGTCCCAAGCTCGTCTCGCTGATGGCGTTCCGCTAAGTTGATTATGAAGCTGAAGATTGTCCAGTGAGCTCGATAACTTGGCTCCTTAAACCAAGTGTAGCCAATCAGCCCAGACAGTTTGCTTCTTTGGTTCCGAAGCTACGAGTCACTTCTAAATAACAGAACGCTTTACAGTGTCAAAGATACAGTTTAAAGAAAAGTGAAGTGGCGTCTTGTAGTCACATGAGAGCACAGCGCACAGCGTGAACAGTGGGAAATTCGCTCTCTGCATTTAACTCAAGGGAAGGTTTACTGAAGGGTCTGAGGTGTGTGCTGGTTTAGACATGGTGCTGTTCCTTGACCCTCACTGCTTTAACGCTAAACCAGAGAAGCCTTTGTGCTGATTGGCTACATTCAGGTCGATGGTAGCGATTGTCGGATTTCCAGTCTCCTCTCTATCTGACAAACTTGACCTAAGTTATCTGGGCAGCTGGCCGTCGGGCTCCTCGGTGGAGGGAGTGAAGTGAAGTGTGTTGGCGTGGAGTACGTGAAGTTGGCTTGAGAAAAGCAGGTTCTGATCTGAAAAGGAAGATGCTTTTGAGATGGTGCCTACTCATCCTTTTGTTTGCTCTCTGTTCTTTCGAATGCTTTAAGACTGCGTCTCATTGGCCTCTTTGTTTTGGTGAAGTATGTAAAGAGACGATCAATAAAGGATTTGGTTGAAAGAAAAGTTCTCAAAGATTTATTGCCTGTTTTGTTACCCAACATTCACTACCAGAGTCCCCTCTCCGCTGCCGTTGCGTTGGAGGATTTTGACAAAACACCACCAAGCTCTGCTGGCTAACTGGTAGGGGAGGAAACACTAGAGGCCCCACAATACAATGTCATGACGATTCAACAGAGGTGAATGCAACCGGATGTCTGAAGAGCCAAAGGCCTCTAAGAGCTCATCAGCTGGTTTTGAATACATTGCCTGATGCTTTGAGAGGGTTTTGACAAACATTTTTTAAATCCATTCATGGTGGAGGGTTACTTGCAGGGCATTGTGAGGCAAAAGAAAAGTTACTTTCTCGCTTTTCCCACTCTTTCAACATCATCATCATTCCATATAGACACTGTAGGTTCACTGGTGGGGTTGGACAGTAATAAAATGACTGGGTTATAGACACTGACGTCTCGTTCTGTTCACCACCACTGTAAAGTGTCTACAGAGAAACATTTGGAACTTTCTTTTCATCCACAAACACTGAATTGTTCAGGAATGCTGAAATAAATTGGTGGAATTCAGGTTTGGTGGGTATGTTTCATTAGGGCAGTGGTTCTCAAACTATCTCTGAAGGGCCCCCCTTTTCTAGATAGGAACATTAATGAGCCCGACATCTAGAGCATTCTGCTTAGAGTCAGAGCGTAATAGTCCAAACATACAAACCCCATTTAAAAATTCACAATTTCTGAACATTTTATATGTTTTTCTATGTTTTGTTAAGAATAAAATACAGGTTTATGTGTTTTAATGACTTTAGAATGGCTGTGCTGTGTTTACTGTATTAATAACCTCACTTCTAAGGGTGGTGTAGTTTTCATTCATTTTCTGCATTTTACTGCTTAATCCTTACTAAGGTCACCAGTGCCCAGAGACTATTCCAGGGTCTCGGACACCAGCACACCGCAGGACACACACAGTCAACTTAGAATCCCCAATTCATCTGACATGCATGTGTTTTTTATTGTGGGAGAAAACAGAAACCCCAGAGGAGAACATGCACACTCCATGCCCACTGGGTCAGGATTCGAACGGCCAACTCCGGAGTCGTGAGGCAGCAGTGCTACGTACTGCACCACGGTCGCAATATGAACCGGTGTGAATGTAAAATACAGCTTGTTTTTGGTCCCAGTTGGTTCTACGGGACTTTGTGAGTTGTTGAGTATCGTACACTACTCAGGCTGCCTAGTTAGGGTTCGAGCGGGCAGATTGGAGCGCGCCCGTCCGGCTCGCGTGTCTCTGAGGGTGAGGCTAAATATGGACCTAACCTGCCAGAGCCTCTGGCACGCAGGCCGCGGTGTCAAACCGGTCGTCCAGCCGAGCACTGTTCCACACACCCCACCGAGCCCCCCAGGACCCCCCACATGAGCCTCGCACCGACCACAGCCACGACCCCCCCGTCCCCCTCCGGAGTGGGGGTCGTACAGCAGGTAAGACCCTGCAGACACTTCTCGGTCCAGAAGACGACACACAGTGCTCCAGCACCAGAACTGAGTAACAGTGCTGTTCGTCTCACAGGGGGGGTCTCCTGAGGAGCAGGACCCGGACAGCTCAGGTGGGTCAACACCAGCAGAACCATCAGAAGTTTGACATTAGACCCTCACCTCCAAGACCACCAATGCTGCTTTCCATACATTTAAACCCGTGTGTGTGTGTGTGTGTGTGTACATGAGGTGTAGTGTTACATTTGAGTTAACTAATGGAACTAACAAGTCAGTGGAAGTGTTAGTGTTGCCTGTCTGTCTGTCTGTTTATCTGCATCTGTCTTTTATCTACCTATATCTGTATTTCTTTCTATCTAGCAATCTGTCTATCTTTGTCTGTCTGTCTATCTATCAACCTGTGTCTGTCTATCTGTTTATTTATCTGTATTTGTGTCTATCTGTTTATTTATCTGTATTTGTGTCTTTCTGTCTATCAATCTGTTATTTGATCTGTCTAGTTACCACTGGAATCGTATGTCCACCAGTTACTGTCGTCCAGTCTGTGTGTCTAGTCTCTAGACTGTTGTTAAATTGTCTGAGGCGTCTGTCTTTAGGTGAGACAGTGTTGTTCAGTGTCAGAAACCACATGATCGAGTCTGTTTGACACTCAGAGATCCTCCTTTTCTCCCTCTGATAAGCGCCGGACCCGGCGGTCGACGCCTACCTGAGCTTCATGAAGAAGCACTGCTGCTATGATGCCATTCCCACCAGCTGTAAACTGGTGGTCTTCGACACCACCCTGCAGGTGCGGCTCCTCTGGATCAGAACCGTTCTTCTGTTCTCAGTGCTCTATAGATGGGTGCTCTACAGTCCGGATGTTCTGTAATACGCCTGGATGTCTTTGATGTCCGTTCGTCTGTCTCTCTATCTATCTATCTATCTATCTATCTGTGTGTCTATCTATCTATCTATCTATCTATCTATCTATCTATCTATCTATCTATCTATCTATCTATCCTTCTATCTATCTATCTATCTATCTATCTCTATATTTCAGTGTATCCATCCATCAATCATTCCATCTATTCATGTGTCTATACTTCATCCATCCATCCATTCATCTGTCTGTCCATTTATCTGTCTATCCATCTACCCATCTATCTATATGTCTCGGTGTTTGTCTGTCTATCATTTCTCTTCCTCCAGGTGAAGAAAGCCTTCTTTGCTCTGGTGGCGAACGGTTTGCGAGCAGCGCCGCTGTGGAACAGTAGTCTCCAGAGATTCGTGGGTGAGACTGAGGTCACGTTCTACTTTTTATGATCTTAGTTCTGTTCTGTTGCCGCCACTCTCTCATCCACTCCTCCGCCTCAACTGCCCAGGGATGCTGACCATCACCGACTTCATCAACATTCTTCACTGCTACTACAAGTCTCCAATGGTCAGTAATGGGTGAGCAGTAAGTGTGTTAAAGCTTCTCAGTGTGAGGTTCTTCTTCCACTCCGTAACGGCGAGTGTTCCTTTCCTCCCTTTGAAGGTTCAGATCTACGAGTTGGAGGAGCACAAGATTGACACATGGAGAGGTGATTCCTTTCAAAGTAAATGAGCTGCATGATGTAGATCGTCTAAAGTGACATGTCGTTTGCAAACCATGCGAGAATGTTCTTCAGTCCTGCATGAAAATTGTGGCGAGTTGTGTGGGGTTCCTCTTTAAAGTGTTGGGCAGTTTCCTCCTCTCACCCTGAATGCAGTCGGTCGGCTGAAGCATGTCTGGAGTGTTGCTTCTTCTTTGGTTTTGCGTTGGAGCTTCAAGGCTGATGGACAGTGGTGTGCAAAAGTTTGAGCACCTCTGATCAAATTAGACATTTTCTTAAATTCAATTTTTGTTGATTTTCTAAGTGAAAATAAGCACCATCTGATCATTTTTATATTAGGCCATTATTATATAGCGTTTTTTTTCTACTGCTCTCTTATAGTAACCCTATTAAGCTTCAGTACATTCTAATATGCTCTATATAATAACTTTTATTAAAAAGTTTGTAAAATAAAAGTGTGCCATGAAGTGTCATTATTTACTTATTTTCTACAATTTTATAAAAGCTAAACCAATTTTATAAAAGCTCTTCACATGTATGGGTCATGTTTAGGCCAATTGATCCGTTATTCCTTGATGAAATCACATCATATTCACCTATTATACAAGAATAGGTTAAAGAATGAGTGTTTAATTCATTTAGGAGAAAAGAAAACAATGTTGGGCACTTTTTGTCAGCATTTGGGGGAGCCCCTGGTGGACTGGGGTCCTAAGTGACGCTGCTTATGCTGCTAGACAAGATGCTGTTGGATCAGGGGTCTTCAGTCTGGCACAGTTTGATTACTTTTCCACTCATGCACAGGTTTAACTGAAAAATCCTCAGACTGTGCTGGACAGGAGTGATGGCACACTGTAGTATAATGTGTAATACACTGTTATACGGTTAACTCACTTTTCCTTCATCTGTTTTCTCTTCTTCTCTGCCCAGATGTTTTCCTTCAGTACCACGACCGAAGCCTCATCAGCATCTCACCTGACGCAAGGTAACAGTGGATCATTTTTTTCGAATTTTAAACCAAATTTACATTCGTTTTTGGCTCCTTTCTGCCCGCAGCCTTTTCGATGCTGTCTACTCTTTACTGAAGCACAAGATCCACCGGCTGCCGGTCATCGACCCCGAGTCTGGAAACGTCCTTCACATTTTGACGCATAAGAGAATCCTCAAGTTCCTCTACATATTTGTGAGTAGGATGGACTCTGAGCTGGAGATCTAAGGGTTAAAATCAACCGCGGAATGTTTGTTTTGATCAGGCCTGTGTGTGTTTGACCCTGATTTCTGTCTGGGTCCAGGGGGCCTCGATCCCGAAGCCCCGCTTCCTACAGAGGAAAGTAAAGGAAACAGGAGTGGGGACGTTCCGAGACATCGCCACCGTCCAGCAGACCGCCACCGTCTACGACGCGCTGTCCATATTTGTGGAGAGACGGGTGTCCGCACTGCCAGTGGTCGACGAGCAAGGTAAGACAAATGCAAGTGGAAAAAAAAGTTCGCCCATTTTTCAAAGGAATTCTGAGTAATTTAATGGGTAAGACGTAAATAGAGTAAGTTTGGTGTAACAGTGGTGGTGAATGGAATCACACATTTGCTTCTGAAAGGTCCTTCACAGAACGTTATTACATTAATGTGCTGTCTGAAGCCTGTTTTATGGTAGTTCTGGGTCTAAAATGTATGTAAGTCTGTAAATTTATGTAAGTAAAATGTATGTAAGTCTTGGCCTAAAATGTATGTTAAAATTCATTCACGGTGGAGGGATACATGCAGGCCGTTGTAATGCAAAATAGTCCCCAAAGAAAACAGATTTGCCACTATTTTACCGTCATCAACATCCATATAAACACTCAGAGACACATGTAAAAGGTAAATGGGGTATTTGGTTGATGCTCTTATCCAGAGTGACTTACAGTCATTAGTTACAGAGACAGTTCCCCTGGAGACACTGAGGGTTAAGGGTCTTGCCCAAGGACACAGTGGTAGAAAGTTTGTGATCGGGTTCACAGGCAGGTGTTTTAGCCGCTAGGCCGCTAAGTTACCGCCAGTGGACGTGTAGGTTCACCGGTGCGTTTAAATAGTAAATAAAATGTCTGTATTTGTGTTGTAGACGTTACAGTACCTGGTCCCATTCACCACCACCACTGTAAGGAAATATGACTTAAATGCTGAATGTGAATTACGCAGAATTTTGCAAAATTCCCTACTGTTTAGGACTGCATTATAACCGTTTACAAATGCATTGATTTTAGAATGTTAGACCCATTTCTAAATTATAGCCAACTCTCATGATAACCAATAAAGTGTGCACTCCCTTTTTTGCCAAAGGAAAAGTCTGGTTTTGCTTTTATTCCTCTAGTACAGCATTTCTCAAATTCCGGACCGAACTGAAAGTCATTCCGGACCCAGTCCACACATCATATTAGGCACGCATTGATGCAATGCAATTAAGTGTATGTTTCATCAAATTATTAGTTTTATAAAATATAACATATTTTAGATTTTTACACCGATTCTGGCCTGAGATTAACCGAAGCGACGCTGGCGCGCTTCAATTCTCAGGCTTCGTATTCATATTAGCAAGTCCGCTAAGGCTAACAGGCGTTGACGTGCGGTCCTGCAACACCAGTGAGCAAAATACCTGCGCCATTATTAGAGGCACCGGAGAAGGTGTTATGTTTATTTGTTGATACATAAAAGTAATTAAGGTAATGAAGATTATTGTTAAATCTTTTCATAAAAATACAGTCCATATTACACTTTACTGTCAAAAGTAAGATTGGATTCGGTTCACAAGCAAACATTTATAGGCAAATAGCGCCATTTCTTTTGGTTGTATGCTGTAAGCAAATGTAATAAAATGGATTAGCTTATCACTTGTCGTCCCGGACCTTTGACCCTTTCTAGAAATTAGATTTGGACCTTTGAATATAAAGTTTGAGAACCCCTTCTCTAGTATGTAAATAGTTCTTTCAGTCACATTTTTGCATGTAATCATCTTTTTTAAACAACCAAATATTTTCCTAAACACCTGTAATTTGCAGACACTATTTGCTATTACATCTGTCTTATTATAATATTTTTAATGATTTAGGAGATCTATTTCCAAGATAGGGAAGCCTAGTCTTGGAATTTTTCATGGGTTTTCCATTGAAAGAGAAATATAGTCCAGGGCTAGTCTTAATCCCTGTTTGGGAAACTGCCCATAATCATAAAATATGATCATTTTTTATCATTTTAAATAAAAACAATTTCCTACTTTTACTTTGATTAATTCCCTCGTTCTGCTGCAACAAAAAGGTAACACACAAAGAGGGTTTCATTGATGTGGAGGCTCATTTGTGTTGTTGACTCTTTTGCAGGGAAGGTGGTTGCTCTTTACTCAAGATTTGACGTGATCGTAAGTAAAGGATGAAGTCCTTGTACATTAATGATGTGGGGGGAAATGTCACATTATCATATTATAGTGCTGCTGATCAATACTGCAAATCTCCACACAGTACAGCTGTGAATAGGGCTGCATGAATTTGACAAAAGATTCCCTTTGTGTTGCATTTCCCTTGTATTTCAGGTTGCATGAATGCCTTTGATTTCACACAACACTGGCAGATCTGTCAGGAGGAACATCTTGAGATTGTGCTCACAAAAGAAAATCTGCGACTCTGAGCTCTCAGCAGTTTTGGAAAGATTTGTGTTTAGATGAGTGGTTCTTAGGCTGGGGAATGGGGAAACCACAAGGGGGCACTAGAGGAACAGCAGGAAAGGTTCAGAGGTTAGTTTGTTAGTTCTACAAAAGTGATATCTGTTTATAAATGGTAGATGGTTAACATTAATATTTATACTGATTTTCTAAATGGGCCAACCAATCGCAATCCATGGCCATCTGTTACCCACCTAACAAGTTATCTGTCATATCATAAGACGGCACCTAGTCTTGTCTGTGGTCAGCGATAGAGAAAGCTAGCAAGGGTCTGGTGGGTTGGGATGGTGAATTGGGAGCACAGCTGATTCAGATGAAAATGCAAAACAATATGGGCACCCACTTTTGTTCATGGTCTTCAGACTAGAGCGTTCGGGTTCATGTCTTCAATAAAACAGGTCAACAACTTTTTTTTGTAATCATCAGAAACCACAACACACTTTTCTAAACCAGTTTTTCATGCTGATTTCAGATTTGCTTTCAGTTGTTTTCAGTCACATTAACTTTTTAAATTATGAGTAATATTAGATTTACAATAGACTTGCATACAGTTTTTACTAAACCACAGACACCAATCAAGTAACTGCTTCAATATCTTCAGTGTGAAGTCAGATAGGCGCACACTGTGGCATAGATATAATGATCAGTGTCAGTCAGCTACCACTGTTTCTTCAAAAACACTTAGCATATGATTATTATATGCTAATTATACCAACTATCATGCAATATATAACTAGCTTTATCACAAAAACCTGTAGTCATTTTCCAGCTTTCCTCCTGGTTTTGCCCAGAATCTGGCGGCACAGAAAAGCTACAACAACCTGAGCATGACCATGCAGGAGGCCGTGAGGAGACGCCAGTGTTACGTTGAGGGGGTTATCAAGTGTTACCCGGATGAGACTTTGGAGACCATTATTGACAGAATTGTTGAGGCCGAGGTAAACGAACCCCATTCCAGTTGTTATCTTTGAGTTTTTTGGGTTCTTTCAATACAATTACAGACTGCAGCCCATTTGTTGGTGCACCATTTATCAGCTGTCTTCATCATTGGTCGCTTTTGGAACATGTTAATGCAGATATTATTTGGGTGGTGTTTTTATTATTTCTCAGCACAGCCGTGACACTGACACAGTGCTATGACTGTAACAGAAGTTTTAGTATGCCTGCTAGGAGTGTTTCACCATCTGACGTCTCCAACAAAGTGAAGCCCATTGATGAAGAACTAGAGGGTGTTTATCCTACCCTGTGCATAAACAGGCTACAGTCTATCTCTACATCAGCACGGTGGAGCTACCAGGAAGGGGTTTCTGGTAAAGTGGCCACGAGTGTAATGCTCCTTTCCTCTTACTCAGGTCCACAGGCTGGTCCTGGTGGACCGGGACAATGTGGTGTGTGGAATCATCTCCCTATCGGACCTGTTGCAGGCCATAGTTCTTTCTCCAGCTGGCATAGACGGTCTGCTTCCCTAGCCTAATGGGACAGGCCCAGTCTTCATCCTTCTCACAGTTACGCTTCATCACGCATGCAGGTAGGATACAAAATACTAGGGCTGTAACTAACAATCTATTAATCTGTCATCTATTGTTCGTTCGATCGAGTATTCAAAAACTTAAGGCTTCTGTAGTTTGCTTCTGTCATATCACCCCCATAATTCATAAGTGTGATGACCATTTGGTTTTTTACTAAATGAAACAGTAGAGGCCATATCGCCCCCTATGCTTCCTGTAGGGAATTGCAGTTTGTCAGAATGAAATGCAGTTGCAGTCTATCTTCATATAGATTGCAATTGCTGTTATTATGCTGAAAAGATTGCTATTTGTGTTAGGCAGACATTTACAGGTATTAATGTTAATAATTTGATAAATCAATATTATTTTAGAAGGGTGTATCTACCTAAAGCTTGGATTTAATACTTAAAACCCAGCAATACATCGTAGATTTGTAAATCCCCCAAAGCAATTAATTTGCTAATGTACCACCCTATACAGGCTACCCAAGTGATTCTCAGATTTCTGGAGGTAATGTTAAATATCTAGCGCCCCTCTGCTTTAGTAGACAAAAATCATACATTTCACTCATATATCCAGCCCAAAGCATTTGTAGTTTTTTCAAAATTCCTCCAAGCTTTAAGATACATCATCAGTGGGGGCTTTCTTGTCTTTAAACTTTCGTTGCAGTTTGTTGTTTATCATACCCATGATGCACCAGCGTCGACTCTGCCAAGATTTGAGTGACCATTAGCATAATATTAATATTTAATAATTATTAATATTGTGCTAATAGTAGCCTTGCTGCTCTGGTTCTAAACCAAGGAAGCAGAATTTAGACTCAAAACATGTCAAAGCTGATAACCTACATCAGTGTTGTAGTTCAGTCAGTATAAAAATAACTTGGATTTGCTTCACTGTTTCTTTAAAGACCATCTGATTGTTTGGAACAAAAACCTGTAGTCACACCTGCTATTTGCGGATAAGCCTGGACACCCCTGCTATAAATACTGGACGGTTTTCAAACAAACAAGGAGTATGAAACGTTCTGCCTGCATGCCCACCAAGCAATCTGAACCTCCCGTAATCCTTTCTAACAAAACAGAAATATGATGCACAGCTGCCGGCTTTCCCTGAAGGTCCTGGAACAGCACCATCTTTTTCCTTTTGTCACAGCCATTGAGCGCTTCAGCAGTGAAACTGGGTGCCATGTGACTGTATAATAGGCTGTCAGTACCTCTCTGTCCACACATTGTCCTCATGACTGGTTAGACCAGGCGCAAAGGAGTGAAGGCCCACGTAGGAAGGGGTATCTCTAAAAATCAGATTGATGTTTTCTTTGCAAATATTCAGTCATATGTCTCCCTTTCCTCCCCAGACAAAAGAGGTCACATTGGTCACACTCGAGAATAAGGAGGAGTGTACGGGATGCTTCATAAAGAGCCGTCTTTATAACTGTAAATAATCTTTTGTATGTTTTTACATAGCTTTACCATTGGCATGCTTGGTTAGGTTTTTTTTTTGGAAAGTGAAAGAATAAAATATTTTTTATGTGTGTGTGTGCTGAAGAGCAGAGGGTCTCGGTGGCACCCCTTGCTCAGCCACTTGTTGAAACCTTGTTGTATCCAGTTTGGGGAATAAATGCTCAGATTAGTCAACTAATTCAACTGTGAATTTGAGCTGTTTCTATCTCCATGCAGCTGCCCAACCCTATTAAACAAATGAGACAAAAATACACCTGATCATTTATTTATGTCAGTGAGCTGAAGTATGTGAACCTTTGCTGTCAGTATTTGGAGGGACCAGATACCACAACAAAACATTGGGCTAATGGAATCCAAATTTTACCATATTCCTCCGTTCAGAGCAGCTTCAACTCTCAGATGTTTGTGTGCAGGAGCTGCTCAGTCTGGTTAAAGTCAGGACTGTGACTTGGCTATACCTAAACATGAACTTTATTCTTCTTTACTTATTCTTTGGAAGAATGATGTGACTCACTTTCTGTTAAGATTTATTTACGGACAGATGTTCTGATGTCTTCCTTCCTTCAGAATTTACTGCAATTCAGAATTGGAGATCATCGTTCCATCAATTATGGCAAACCATCCTTGCCCAGATACAGCAAACCATGACACTACCACCACCATGTTTCACAGATCTTCATCTTTTTATAAACATTACGCTTCTCTTTTAAACCAAAAAGTTCTTCTTTGCTCTCATCCTTCCAAAAAACATTTTTCTTCAGAATTTTTTTTCTTTATAACCCGACCATGCACACCATCGTTCAGTGTTCTCCTGATGATGGACTTGTGAACATTTGACCAATGTGGCAGAGGCCTTTAGGTGCTTGGAAGTTACTCTGGGTTCCTCTGTCTGACTGTGGGTTGGTGGAGTCAAAGTATCTCTTTAGAGGTTGTTTTGTAACCTTTTCCAGCATCAACCGCTCTTTTTCTAAGATCCTCAGAAATCTTTTTTTCATGCAATGATACACTTCCACAAACCTGTTGTGAAGATCTGACTTTTCCCAGTTCTTTAAATAAAGGATTGTCATCCCATTGATCAAAGACTCCTAACTCTAATTTCATCCTCAAATTAACCGCTAATCCTGGGGGTTCACATAGTTTTGTCACTCAGTAATAAAGAAATGACCTGTATAAATAAATGGCCAAGTATAATGCTTTGGTCTCATTTGTTTAATTGGGTTATCTTTATCCACTTTTAGGCCTCGATGTTTTAGGTAGAAAACTCTAAAGACACCAGTGGATCTCTCTCACCCTGGTTGGGTCCCTCTCTCTCTCTCATATCCAATGGGCTGTATCATATATCTGATAGGATGGTTTCTCCACTTTAAATTTCCACTGTTCTCAAAGGCTTGCAGTTCTTATATTCTTTTTGTTTGCTTCAATTTTTGGCTGCTGGTGTTCCCAGGCTCCATAGACTAAATATTTTGGCCAGTATTTCAGTTGGCCAGGCAAAATTATTCATCTGGAAAAGCTTCCTGTGTTGTTTCTTTGGTTCACTTCTCCTTTTTTCTATTTCTATACCTCCTTCCCCAAATAAAGTGTTTCCTAAATACACTCCCTCTTTGTTTCTCTCCCAGTTACAGCACACTTCGCCACACTGGGTAAATGGCAGGGATCTTGTTCTTATTCTTATTATTTCATCCCTATTAAATGGGTGAATTTATCAACCAGGCACAAGGCCATTAAACTAAATA
>JBBPCY010000082.1:27632851-27657130 GCA_037974405.1 Brachyalestes nurse | reverse complement strand
TTTTGGAAGCAAGTACTTCAGTACTTTTACTTAAGTGAAATTTGACTGTATGACTTTCACTTGTATTGGAGTAACATAGCAGTCACAGAGAAAGAGACGAAGAACCGAACTACGCACATGATGTTCCTTTACTGTAACATTTATAGTCATGAAGTACAAACTGATATTAATCTCACCTTGTGTCTCGAAGCACTGCCAGAAGATAAAAAGATAAAACGATGAGTACAGATGGATCAGTCGATATGAATCTCCATCTGCCATCTGCTTAGGGAAATTTCCCTAAACTAAGCTATGAAGCGAAACGTTTTTCCACTGGGAACAGCATTAATTTTAGCAGTGTTCAAGTGATATTAAATGACCAAAAGTGAGTATTAATGTTGTTGTGAGTGGGAGCTGAAAGACCGGTTATAAAAAACCTGAACTAGGGTAGCGGTGAATTAGTTTAAATGTGACTGAACCTGGTCAAGCTGCAGTGTAATCTGTCATGATTGTTTCATTTGTAGAGCCAGTTTTTAATGTTTAATGGCTATAAATTTACTGATGTTCAGTTCAGTATCTACGGGGTGAATTTAACCCTTTCCAGCGTTACTAGCCCTGTGTGCCATACCTCGCTTATTCATTTTCCTTGTTTGGGCCCTAGATGGCGCCAAAGGAACGTTAGAGCTATAGGAAACACGGTTGAAACTGAATGTCTTATTTTGCATAGCTCACTTTATTCTGCATGTTACAGGGCATTGCTGCATTCATTTACAGTTTTTTTTTCCGATTTATTGTTAGATTTTTGTGTAGATATTTGCATAACTTTATTTAGTTATTTCAGATCTATCTGTACATCATCCCATAAATACCCTCATAATTTCACTGTGGATATAAAGGCCACCAAATGTCATCCTCCTGAGGTCTTTCTCCTCAATACAGAGTTCTAATCGACACTCTGGAGTGTACCTGCTATACCCCAAACATACTAGCCCTAATAGCTCTCCCTAACGGTCCTATTAATTTACTCCCACAGAGTTGATTTTTACTCTTTCTTTGGGTTAATACACAGTGGGCGAAAAAAATTATTTGGGCCCCTGCTCAATTTGTAAGTTTGATGACTTACAAAAAAATGAACAATCTCTAATTCATGAGGTACTTTCATTTTAATGGAGAGAGACGGAATATCAACCAAAAATCAAGAAACAAAATGTCACATAAAAGTTGATTTGCATTTCACTGAGTGAAATACATATTTGACCCCCAAGAACGCTATTTATTTCTCCTTGCTGCTGATCAGTCCAGAATGTCCCCCGTGGAGATTCTCGAGTGTTCTCGTGTTTTTCATTTTGTTCTTCTTAAAGCCCTCTATTTTTATTACTGTAAATTAAATTAATTTCTTACTGTATTTCCCTGCTTATACCAAAGAAAACGACAGTGCATACTAGGGCTGCACGATTATGGCCAAAATGATAATCACCATTATTTTTATGAATATTGAAATCACGATTATTAATCACAATTATTTTAGATAAAACATTTTTATTGCACTTTCTATTTTAAACAAACAGTAAGTGAACAAGGCGTTCAGTTCAAAATGATACCTCAAATAAAAATAACTTTTAAAATTAAAATTTACCCAAGACAAAGGGCTAACACGCATATGCACACACACGCACGCACACACTCAATTTTTTAGGCACCTTAATGAAGCCCTAATCTTTCGTACGCCCCCGGTGTTTGGCTGAATATTAGTTGAGAAAGTGCTTGATTTGATATGCAGCAGAGCCCGCTATTCAAATGTTAATATTGCAGACGATCATCTTAATTTAATCGTGGCAGCCAAACTCGTGATCGCGATTAAAATTCGATTAATTGTGCAGCCCTAGTGCATACCAAAGAAAACGACTGTGCATGAATTACAGTACAGTCTATGCAGGGGTAACATCAGTATTTACATTCCAGCACTGCAGGAGTTCAGTGTACACTGTACAGTACGAATACAGGTTAACCTTTACGTTTTCTTTAAGGCTAATGTATTATGCTGAGTTTAAAATGAAATGAAAGTGTTTTGGGAGCATATTTGTGGGCATATTTAGGGTTTACACTATAAAAAAAGGCATTTTTAAGCATTTTTTTTTACCACATCACACAGTTTTTAACTATATGCGGGTGCTTGTATTGTAAAACGTTCATTGTATAAAGCCCTGTCGCTGTCTCTCTCTATGTCTCTATCTCTCAGTGCGAGATGTCAGAGGAGACAGCAGAAGTTCTCCTGAGTGATGTGGAGCCGTTGGCTGTATCTCCTCCTTCTCCTCTTCTCTCTTCTTCTCCTCCATCTCTCACTCACTCCTGGCCCTCACCCCCCCTTTCCTCTTCTCGACAGGTCACTTCTCGCCCCTACTCCTCCCTCCAGTGCAGCAGAGCGCTTAACCGCCCACCAAGGGCTGGACTGGGGCAAAAAATCTTACCGGGCATTCTGAGACCGGCCCACCTGGGGGTGCGGTGCTAACGGGATTCCACGCCGGCCCAAATTACCATCTGCCCAAATTTACAGTATCCCTCTCGATATCGTGCTTTCGGGTGTGTGTGTTGGTGGTTAGGGGGGCTGTGCTGACGGGATTCCGCGCAGGCCCAAATTTACGTTATCCTTCTCTATATCTGCTTTTAGGTTGGGGGGGCGTGGTTTGCTGAGGGGATTTCGCGCCGGCCCAAATTTACCATCGGCCCACCGGGCAAATGCCCGCCATGCCCGATGGCCAGTCCAGCATTGCCTCCAACCCTCTCTCGGCCAGAGCCCGTTAAGTCTGCTGAAGCAGGGGTTCTGATACCTTTTCCCGCTGAGACCCACACCTGCTCTGTAGGGGGAGGTTGGTATTTGTATCAGCAGATAAGAGCTTTGAAGTGATTGGTATTGGACCGATGTTGTTTTGACTGAGTACCACCGGAGCTTCAGCTGTTAAGGGGAGGAGGTGGACACTGCACCACCTGCTAAAATTAAACCTGCTAAAAATTACATTTCTTGTGTGTTTGGTGTAAAACGTTTCACTGTAGAGACTGAAATCTTTCTAGTGGAGACGAATGGAACCAGACGTCTCCAACACAAATCCAGCCGTTTGGATGTTGATGATGGTAAAATAGTGAATCTGAACTTAATAACTTTTCTTGGGTGACTATTTTGCCTCGTGTCGCCCTGCATGTATTCCTCCACCATGAATGAGTTTAGTTTTAGGACCAAAATCTTCTCAAAACTCTGGTAGCAAACAAACCCACTCCGAACTAACTCTGTTCACCTTAAAGAATTGTGGGGTGATTATGGAAAATAGACATAGTTCTTCTTTAAAATGGCTCAATATGACCCACAATCAGCACATATCTGAACACTTTCTTTCTCTCTTCAGGTGACAGAGTGTTCGGGTGAGAGGGCATACAGGTCAGAGGATGTCTGGATGTAATCAGTAAAACCCCTCAGACTGGGTTCAGCAGCTCTGTAATCAATAAAACCTCTCAGACTGAGCAGCTCTTCTCTCTGAGAAGAGACACAAAGACACACTGAAACCAGTAAAACCATTTATTAAGGCCAGCACCTTCAAATAACTTCAGATAACACGTTTTAATTACAGCTGGCATACAAGAGAAACACAGCAGTAAGCAAACTACAGTGTTTTCTGTTGAAATCAAAAACATTAAAATCATCTTTAAATGGAACAACAGTGATTTCATCCTAAGAAATACATCTGAATAATAGATTTTTTTTGTTTTTGAATTAGCCTTTTAATAAAACTGCAGACATTGACAGATGCAGACTATGTATTGTTTAATACTAAATTTGCATACTATGCAGATAATACATATTCTATGTTGTTGATTTTATAACTGTTGCATAAAAATATGTAAATTAGACTTATTATTTTAAGTTAATATAAGCGGAGTTGGTTTTGACCCTCTTCAGAAAGATTCAAGCTCAAAACACATCTCAGTGACCTTCAAATGCTGGGGGATGTCAGATGTTGCTCTTATTGAATGTCCTGTCATTTCATATCTCCTCACAAGCAGTAGCTGGACTCTAGCCTGACTTTCATAAGTAAACTTCTTGAAGTGTTGGAGCTCATTCTCTTGTGTGGGACTGTGGCGAGGCTGCTGTTGAGTCTGAATAGTCATTTCCTTGAGGTCCTTTCTTTGATTCAAACACTGCAATAAATGATCTTTTTTAAATCTGGGTGGAGGTGAAAAGTCGCTATGGATTCTAATATGTCTTGATGCAAACATAAGTATAGTTACAATAACAGCTTCCATTATCTTTGAAACACTGCTTAGTAAAGGAATTTAGAAGACATTTTAACAAACAAATTTTGATTCAGAAAACTACAGCTTTGCCTTTCTATGCCAGTAGGAGCCTTCAGTTGGTCCGGAAGGCAACAGTCAGACTCCTTTCAGGAACTGTATGGAGTCATTCTAACAAAATATCTTGTGGTTTCTTCTTGTATGTTTATAAAGAGACATTAATTAGTAACTCACAGTAGTTTCTCCAGTTTACAGTTTGGATCCTCCAGTAGATCAGAAAGCCGTTTCACTCCTGCCTCTCCTGGTTTATTGTCAGTCAAATCAAGCTCTCTTAGGTGAGCGTGATTTGATTTTAGAGCTGAAGCCAGAGCAAAACAGCCTTCACTTGTAATATTGCAGTTATACAGCCTGCCGAGATAAATACAAGATACACAAACAAACACACACATAATCACTGAAGTATTGATCTTAGGAAATATGGTTCAGAAATCATAAATTCAAGTACTGTGTTTTTAGAAACTATGACGCACAGACACAAGGTTTGGTGAGGTATAAACACAATCAGCTCTAAAATGAATAACACAAATGATGAAAATGAAAAAAATAAAAATGAACGAAATATCTTTGTGGTTAATTATCTCAATCTCACACTTAAAATCTGAGATCTGTAAAACTTAATCCATCAAGTAATTCCAGTCTATGAACTTTATATTTTCACAAATGTGTAAGATTTGACACCCCAATATTTTGTTTTATGAAATTTCTTTTTTACTTTTAAGTCCAAAACAAAAAGGCTTTCTTCAAACCACAAAACAAAAAGACCTTAATCTAACTCAAAGCATAAAGACCTTCATCTAACTCCAACACATAAAGGCCTGGAACACAGGTTGGTGTAGCAAACCAACTGCACAAACAAATGTATCAAAATACTTTGTAGAACCAAATTCTCTGTCTCTCAGCTTCAGGGTTACAAAGCAGTTTCATATTTAGAAACTTGTTTGTTTGGAAGCAAATACTACACTATACCACAGAACCTCAGTGCTGCTTTTTTATTTCTAATATATAATTTTGTATTTGGAATGTTAGTCAGGTTAGCAATTTAATTTTGCCTGCATTTTCTAAGAAATCGTCTTTAGTTCTTTTTTGGTTTATGCCAAATGTATCTACTTTATGGTGACATTTGGATTCACAATGTCAGTGGTCTCACCCCAGGATCTCCAGTTTACAATGTGAATTCTCCAGTCCAGCAGAGAGCAGCTTCACTCCTGAATCCTTAAGTTTATTGTTACTCAGGTTTAGTTCTCTTACACTCAAGGAATTTGAGCTAAGAGCTGAGGCCAGGATTGCACAGCTTTTTTCTGTGAGATTACACCAGCACAGCCTGAAAGAGAATAGAGGATACAGCAAAGTAAGGTATCAGAACACACATGTAAATATAAAATCTCCTCCAGGGCTGTTTTAACTGGTGTCATATGTGGGCATATGTATGTGTGCCATGTGTGAGTAGAATTTTTTTAAGTTTATTTTTTAAAACTTTAAATAATAATTCTATAATACAATTTTAGTCGAACTAAAATCTATTAACAATAGTACACATGCTGACTCATGTAACTGATTGAAACTAAATTCGCAAATGTATTATGTTATGCATGACAGAATGTTAAACAAAATAAAATAACACAAACATGAGGTACATGTTACTGCTACTGCAGTAAAATGAGCAGTGTTCTTTTGGGAGCTGTTCACTTGACATTTAATAAAAATACATTAACCAGATTTTGGAGATCAGTACAGATGACTTAAAAATATCAGGGTTTCTACAGAAGAGTGGTTCTTCACCACTACACTTAATCATTTTCAAAGAGGTAATATAACTTTTTTATGTTTTTTATGTTATTATGTTATTAGACATTCGATTAAAGCAGTCAATAGAAAAAATGTACATTGTATATTGACCATGAATAAAACAGTGTTACATCTGGATGAAATTTGCAATTCCAAAGATCAGCATCAGTAAGTATGCCATACCAGTGTATAAGTGCATTAATGCTTGAACTAAGAAACTGCCATTTGAAACAGCTGATGAAAAGTGATGATCTCACCTTAGTACCTTTAGATTGCAGTGTGGGTTCTCCAGTCCTTCAGTGAGCTGCTTCACTCCTGAATCCTGCAAAAGTTCATTGTAACTCAGGTCCAGTTCTCTCAGATTTGAGGAATTTGAGCTGAGAGCTGAGGCCAGAGCTGTACAGCCTTCCTCTGTGATATTACAGTTCCACAGCCTGGGAGAGAACCCATAAGAAAACAAAATTAGATCTTTTACTTCTAGATAAAACAGAATAAGTTTTGATGCAATTTTTTGATCCATCACTAAAAAATCTCATGGAAAACAATCAGACATTTTTGTCTTGGTAAACAATGCACACCTTTAAAAACAGTTTAAATAGTAAAAATATGTTAGAGTAATCGTAACTTCTATGACAAAATATTTCTTTAGGCTCTTTTATTTATAATTCACATTATTACTTACTTCAGTATCTCCAGTTTACAATGTGTTTTTTTTAGTTCAACACAAAGCTGCTTTACTCCTGAATCCTGCAGTTCATTGTAGCTCAGATCTAGTTCTCTCAGATTTGAGTAGTTTGAGCTGAATACTGAGGCCAGAACTACACAACTATTTTCTGTGAGATTACAATCACACAACCTAGGAGAGAAAATATGTAATCTCAAAAAGCACACACACAGATGCTTTAAAGCTCAGAATACTGCCATCTGTTTTTCACACAAGACCTGTTTCTTAGTCTCCTTTAGAGAGGACTTTGGTCCAGAGGGTTTAGAAGGAAGATTGGAGAATAGCAAACAATTAATTTTATTTTGTTTACACATATATACATGATTATGTATAAACATGTCCCATCTGATTTGGACTTCTGAGATTTATATAGTGTTATATTAAGAAATATTGTATTCATGACTAAAACTACTCACACAGCTTTTCTGCATGCTCTGACCACTGGCAAGAGCTTCAAGAGACCATCCTCTGATGGATCATATTTAAGTAGGTCAAAGTCATCCAACTCTTCTTCTGAGTTCAGCAACACAAACACCAGAGCTGACCACTGGGCAGGAGAGAGACTGAGTCCATGGAGACGATTGTAACCTGCTGCATTCAGGTAGGTTTGTACCTCCTGCACTAGAGAATGATCATTCAATTCATTCAGACAGTGGAACAGATTGATGGATTTCTCTGGAGCTGGGTTCTCCCTGATCTTCTCCTTGATGTACTTGACTGTTTCCTCTTTGCTGCCAGTGCTCCTTCCTTTCAGTGGCAGAAGGCCTCGTAACAAAGTCTGATTGGGCTCCAGTGAGAAGCCCAGAAGGAAACGGAGGAAAAGGTCCAGGTGTCCATTCTCACTCTGCAAGGCCTTGTCCACCACAGCCTTGAGGAAGTCTGACATTTTGGATTCTTTGAAAATATCAGAGAGATCAGTGGTTACCTGTTTTGTTCCGTCTTTACTGGTGAAGGAGAGAAATGCGTATAAAGCTGCCAGAAACTCCTGAACACTCAGGTGCACAAAGCTGAACACCTTGCCCAGGTGCAGCCCAAACTCCTCTCTGAAGATCTGTGTACAAACTCCTGAGTACAGGGACACTTCTCTGACATCAATGGCACACTGTCTCAGGTCCTCCTCATAGAAGATCAGGTTTCCTTTTTCCAGCTGTTGGAAAGCCAGTTTTCCCAGAGCCAGAATCATCTCTCTAGTCTTCTGAGGACCAGTGTCAGATTTTCCATGGTACTTTTGGTCCTTGTGTTTGATCTGAAAGATCAGGAAGTGTGTGAACATTTGTGTCAGAGTCTTGGGGATCTCACTAATCCCCTTTTCACCCAACAACCTCTCTAGAACAGTGGCTGCAATCCTGCAGAAGACTGGGATGTGGCACATGATGTAGAGACTTCTTGAGGACTTCATGTAAGTGATTATGTTATTGGTCAGATTCTGGTCATGGATCCTCTTCCTGAAGTACTCCTCTTTCTGAGGGTCACTGAACCCACGGATCTCTGTTACTTGGTCAACATACTCAGAAGGGATCTGACTGGCTGCTGCTGGTCGAGAGGTGATCCAGAGAAGAGCAGATGGGAGCAGGTTCCCCTTGATGAGGTTTGTCAGCAGCACATCCACTGAGGCTGAATCTTCTACATCCCTCAAGCTCTGGTTGTTCTGGAAATCTAGAGGAAGTCCACATTCATCCAGACCATCAAAGATGAACAGGACTTTTTGAGCATTCCAGTCTATTGATGTGAGATCTTTTGTTTCTTGAAAAAAGTGATGAAGAAGCTCAATCAGACTGAGCTTTTTCTTCTTCCTCAAATTTAGCTCCCTAAAAGGAAGTGGAAAAATGAAGAGGACATCCTGATTTGCCTCTCCTTGAGCCCAGTCCAGAATAAACTTCTGCACAGAGACAGTTTTTCCGATTCCAGCAACTCCTTTAGTCAGCACAGTTCTAATGAATTTGTCATTAAAGAGGTCATTGCACTTGATGGGTGTCTCCTGTGCTGCTGGTCTCCTGGACGCTCTTTCAATCTGTATGACCTCATGTTCAGTGTTGACTTCTCCACTAGCTCCCTTTGTGATGTAGAGCTCCGTGTAGATCTCATTCAGAGTGGTTGATAGTCCATATCCAGACATTCCTTCATGAATTCTTTTAAAATTTTCCATGAGTATGGACTTTAGTTTTTGATGATACACAGAAACAAGCTCTAATAAAGACAAGAACATCATAATATACATTTATTTACTGTACTGAATTAAATGTTTTGATTGTTTGTCAAACCAATATACATCATATATACATCCATACATCATATATACATCCAATATACATCATCATAGTGAGGCACATCATAGTGAGGCACTGTACTAATCATAGACCAATATCCTTTCATTAAAGAGACAGTGATGGCCCGTCCCACAGCTCTTACTGGTCTGTAGTGTGTTAGCCAGGTGTGTGTGGTCCATGTTCCTCAGGGTGTTCAGTGTGATCTTCAGCATCTCCTCTCTGATACTGTTCGCATCCTCCTCATCCTCCACCTCTCTCTCAGAGCATGCTAGGTACTCAGGATCTGCACTCAGGATTCTCTTGAAGCTCTTCAGCTCTTTCTTCATCAGACAAACTATTCTGAGCTCCACCTGCTGCTGAGAAACAACAGTAATTTGTGACTTTGAACCTTACCTTTAATATGTAACTGAAATACAAGAAGAGACTCTGTGACTGTAGGGGGAAGGAGAACTCTGAGAACTTGACCTGGAGTTCTGAGCAGAAGCCCAGAACCCACTTTCTGTTCAAAAATAATCTGTTAAGTATTTAACTGCAGAGACCACATACCGTACTACAGCACATTTCAAGGGCGTATAGTGAAAAACCACGATGTTGTGATGTGGTAAAAAAAAAATGCCTACAAATGCCTATTTTTATAGTGTAAACCACTTTAATTTCATTGTATACCTCTGACGTATTATACCTCTTTTTAAACAAGTTATAATAGGTCTATGGACTACAAAACATGTTCATGAAGTTTTTTGCACAAAATCACTCTCACATAAAGAGATATCACCAGCTCTATTCTTGACAGTTTCAGTCCCCTTCAAAAAGATCCGCCATTTTTGTCTGCTGGTTTTAAGAGCACGCATAAGATGCCAAGCGCTATGGCTACAGGCAAAGGCTGAAGAATACTAGAGACTGAAGAATACTAGAGAATTAAATCCCCTCTTCAATGGGATGTAGTGTGAATAGTCTGTGTGAGGTGCTGGAGGGGTCCTGCACAACGGTCAGTCTGTGTGCAGAATTTTTTTTTTGTGAGGGCAGAGGCACACCAATAATATTCTCTGCTGTCCTCTAGAGCTGTAATACTCGGATCCTTTTTAGGATTCGACTCCCTCTGAGTCACTCACTAAACGGATCCGGGTCTGTGAGTCACTTGAGTCAGTATTGAAGAACAGCTGTGAGTCAACTGTTTGAATCGTCTTTTAAAAGAGAGTAAAATAAGACCTCGTTGACAACGGAATAATACAAAAACTTAAACACACAGCAATTCTAAAACAAAAAGGCAAACTGTGCATATCAGGACATAGCATGAGAAGAAATATGCCAAATAAGAACTGCAGTTGAAAAAACAAATGCAAATAACCAGCTTGTTTCAGCAATTCAGATTCGGCTTCATGTTTTCGGCTGTGGAGGAAGTTAACCCGCTCTCTAGACAATTCTCGGTTCAGGAGACGCGACCCACTTTCTGAACGGTTCACGGTGCAGGGGCTGGGACCCATTCTCTGAGCAGTTCACGGTTCCAGAGCCGGGTCCCACTCTCTGAGCGGTTCGCGGTTTAGGAGCCGGGTCCCACTCTCTGAGCAGTTCTCGGTTCAGGAGCCGGGTCCGGCAGAGCCGAGTCTGCTATGTTTTCATGAAGTCACGTCTTAGTGAAAATAAATTCCCACTGGTTGGCTTGCTGCAGCTTTATGTAAACCAGTTTGTTGTCCAGTGTTTGGATGTACGTGAGGAAAATGGATGGTATTGCTTGTCTGGTGGCGTTAGCCTGTGGCCTCGAGCTAACCCTGCCACACTTTCCTTGTTTCTGCCTCCAATTGCAGTGCTTGCTTTTTGGGCAGGACAGCCCCCCCCGAAGTATACAAAGGCTGCGGAGCATCTCAGTCAATTACTGATGTAGTAGAGACCCTCAAAGTTATGTTGCCATGGTCTATTCACACTTATTGTGCAATGCACCTGAACTGAAGCAGTAAATTTTAGTGCCTTAAGGAGGCTTAAGACATGGCTTCAGTCCGCTATAAATCCACAGCGTCTGAACAATGTACCTGTCTGTCATGTCCTACAAGAAAAATGTTATCAGGTTAACTTCAGGGAAATTTGCCGGTCATGTTTGTTTACAATATGTGTTTTAGCTGACAGGCATGCTCAGAGAAAATGAGATTTGTGTTTCTATTGGTTTGAGTTTTGAGTTTGTGTATTTAAGTTTATTTGTGGTGGACCTCAGTGTCGGTCCACCGGCATGCTTGTGAATTCTCCTGAAGTCTCCTTTTGGTTAGAGTTTCTGAGTTTTGTTTCTGGCCCTCGTGTTTTGCTTTGATTAATAAAGAATCTTAAACATGGAGATATGGGGAAAAGTGACACACAGATGCTGGATCCTCTCCGTAATTAAATGCTGGTTAATGGACTGACCAGCCAATTGTGTTGCTGCACTGGCTGTATTATTATGTGGAAATTCGTGCTGCCATTGGCTGCCTCTGGCCTTTGCTACTCCACCAGCTAGATCCTCCACCAGAACCCCTACCAATGTGCACGCTTCTGTCATTGTCCTCCTCCTACACTATACATTGCTATCCAACAGAGAAATCAATTCATGGTTGTATTCTAATCTAGAGTAACTGTTCACTATCAACTTAAAGCACAAGTCAGTGAAAAGAAGACGTGTAAAAAATAGACAAATTGCGGCAAATTTCCACCATTCATTTCCTATGGAAAAAAATGACTTCAGATTGTGCCCATCTGATTGCTTAACTGTGTAAAGTGCTCCGAGTCAGAACAGTCCTGATATCTCAAAATCTGTGGATGCATAAAGGGCACCAGAAGACAGGTGGATAATCAGAAACCCCATAATAGAGAATGTTTTGTATTTAAACTGTGGACATTTCAGTTACTGTGTTCGGAATAGATTTAAAACATCAGTCACAGGAGCATACACACAAACGTACCTTGAATATGAACTCCAAATGATTTGTGGAGGGTGTTTTTTCTTTTTTCCTTTGGACTCTGCGGGTAAACACAACACACAGACACACAGACAGACAGACACACACACACACACACACACACACACACACACACACACACACACCTTGTTATATCCGCTGTTACCATGGAGGGAATTTCTTGGTCAACTAAAACAAACAAACGGCAAAAAAATAAATGAGTTCTGGAATCCTCATGAACTGTATTCATATTCATATTTCTGTAGTACTTAAAATCAGGAGGTTTCTTCTTCCAACTTAGGGAGTTTGTCCTCACTTGGGTCTCAGACCTGGACTCTGTAAAGCTGGTTTGTGACAACTGTGGTTGTAAAAAGCGTTTTATAAATAAACTCAATTGAACTGACCTGAATAAGAAAATATTCAGCAAGGGAAAAAAAATATTTGAATAACTTGCACATTCAGAACCACTGTTCTTACTCTATACTCGTCCAAAAGATTCCTGCAGAGACAGGATTGCTTTTAATATGAATGGGTCTGTCCACTGAAGCTGCCCCAGGAATTTACTGAAAAGTAACACTGTATGTGGACGGTCCGCCACAGACACTTAATCTTTGAATGTTGTTTAACCCTGTTCAGCGTCAAATGTTACTGAACCTTAAAAAATTGATTGAACCCAGCCTTAAACTTAATCTAATGTCAATTCTAAACCTAAACCTAAATTTAACCTTAGCCCACAATTTAAATATACTCTTACCCCTAAACCTGATCCTGTTGATGATCTACTGAGTTTAATCAGACAATTAAAGTAGATTATCTGCAGATGACCTTTAAAATAGGTGATAGGTGTACATTGTAGGTTCAGTGTAAAATAATAAGAGATGACAGTTTTATAACTGCTGTTATTAGCCTGGCCCTGGGTCCTAATTTCTCAAAGTTACATGTCCTATCACTATCCTCACCTGGCAGCAGGAGAACGCTCCTCCTCTAAGAAGTTCCCTGGCAGATTAATGGAGTTGTCACTCCTCATGGACATACAGCTGGGGTCAGGAGAGCCAGACCTCTTTGCCTGAATCCTGACAAAACACATCGACTGAGAAAAGATGCCCGTAAAGTAAAAAAATAAATGCTGTAAACTATATAAGCAGATTCATAACAGAAGTTATAATAACAATAACTAGAACAACAATCAGTAGACGATGCATTTCCATCGCAAGATGCCAAGGGAGGTAAACCCACAACACAATCACAATCATATTAATATTATTATAATTATATTATATAATACATTAAAAATAATAATAATAATAATAATTTTAAGCTCAGCGTCACATAAAGTTTCAACAATACAGCAGTCAAGCACAAATATCAGAAAAAAGGAAACAGAATGTATTAACCTCAGCCAGAAGAAAAACATGACCACATTAAAACTACTTTTACAAGTACGAACATTAACAACAGAACCAGGACAGAGACTGGACTGCAGGGCAGACGGTCGGTGCTCCTAGCTGATGTTTGTTTCTGGGCTGAAGGGCATCGCCCAGTCACTCAGGTAGCAGATCTGGAACAGTGTCTTCAGTGTCTAGAGGCACCATGTTTGTAGGTCTCAGAGGTCTTTAGCAGAACTGAAGCTCTTGATAAAAACCTCACTGACACACACCCGACCATCATGGCATCAGACTGTTCACCCACCTGCGACCTTTCTCTGGGTTCTGTTCCACACAGGAACTCAATCTGGAGCTCATATCTCCTCCTTCCGATCCAGGCTGGAGCTCTGTAAGCACACACACCTGCAGACAGGAAGCATGAAACAGCTTTACTTCAGTGGCATAAGGATTACAGCAAAATATTCAGGTCAGCAAGTCTCCAGCAAGTCACTGAAACTGACCTGCTCTTCATTTGGAGCATCATCCATCAGCTACAGCTTGGAGTCACCGTCTGTCTCTCCTGGAGGTCTTTAGGTTCTTCTCTCTCCATAAAATGGAGCTGCTTTCACTTCTTCTTCTACTTTGGCATGTCAGTGCTGGTCCTGTTGTAGGAAGGACTTCTACCCTGGAATGGAGCCAGGCTCACTTTGTGCAGTGAAACCTGCATGACACAAATGGTCCGTGATCTAGAACAGCAACTTTTTAGCCTTCTACAATAAAATAAGAGACCACTGCAATTTTAAAAAAATCTCTATGAGTAATAACCATTCCATTCCTGTGTCTGTTAAATTCCAACACAAGCACCTCATTCTGCTTTATGAGGTCCTGATCAGTGACCACCTGAATCACATCTTATTTAATAAAGAAAAGTATTTAAAAAAACACGGCCGTAATCAACACTCTCCTCTCACAATGTGATCAGTTGGAGGTTAAAACACTACTAGAAAATGTCTTTGTAAACTGTAGCACTAACTTTGCCCCTCACAAGAGACAAATCCACCATTATCAAATCTCCATTAATTATTCTAGCAGTTTGCGTTCTCCTGGCTTCCACCAAACACCGAATTCAACAATTATTATTCTTAATTGCTCTGTTGAAGCAACACAACATTCCACAATAAGGCCATCACACCAACAGTCAGCTATGGTGGTTGGTGAGAAAGGTGACTTGATCTCCAGTGAGATTCTGTGGCAGAACCTTAAACATGTTTAGAAGACCCCTTTAGCAAAGCTGCATGAAAGCAGTTCTGTAAAAAATGCTGTGGCCAAAATTTTTCCATCATGATGTGAAGACTGATCTCCAGTAACAGGAAGCATCTGACTAAAGTTTACGGCTGCATTTACTTTTTCTCACAGACAGCATAAGCTTGGCCAAATATTTTTCCATCGGTAAATGAAATCTCTTCAGTTAAAAAACTGCTTTGTAATCCTTCGTGCTCTTCTAGTCGTTTGAAAGAGGACTTGAAACCTTTTAGAGTGACGCATATCAGAAAAGAGGAAATTATATCAGCAATTTAAGACATGGAGGATACACATGTATCTTAATTATAAAACACAATAGAACATAATCTCTTCATTAAATAATACAATGTAACAGAAATCTCCACAAACAAACACACTTGTCATACTTTACATCATTTTTGTATTTTTTGAGGAACAACCAGCATATATGCTCTTAATCTGGAACATCACTCATAAAGCACAGATCAGGTTCTAACACACATCGTCTCCCTCTCTCTCTCTCTCTTTCTCTCTCTGTCTCTCTGTCTGTCTTTATGGTCCTCTGTTCACTAAACAGTGCTGCTGATTTTTATGTATATATCTAAACTGGTCTGATTGGCTTCTTTATGAGCGAGACACCAGTGTCTCAGAACCAGCTTTCAGAATCATTGAGGTCAGTTTCATTTGTGCTACTTCCACTTACGGCATTTAGCAGATGCTTTTATCCAAAGCGACTTCCATTTCCTAAATATATGACTGACTTAGGATAGATACCCTTATATTTATGTTAGGTAGTTAGGTGATTTACTAGTAACACAAATGGTGGTTAGGAGTCTGTTATTGTACATCATAGAGATCAGTAGTAATACTGACATAAGTAGTGATATTTCACAGCACTGTAAGACAAGTAAGACTGTGATACGTAGTGTCTTTAGTACTATACATTTCTTGTGAAATTTTGACTTTTATTCATATCTGTGACATATCTTGTATTGTTCTTGTCTCTTGGTGTCTGTGCAGCTGTAGCATAATCAGTTTCTTCTGGGATCATTAAAGTTTTCTGATTCTGATTCATATAGGGAGAACATGTAAACTCCACACAGATGGGACCCTTGACCGTCCCGGTTGGGAATTGAACCCTCTTGGGACCCTCTTGTGGTGAGGCACAGTGCTACCTCAGTGGACCACCAGGCTGAATATCATGTAACTCAGTTGTTCATGTACCAAATTGTTCAAGCTTTGAGTAATTGCAGAAATGTATGATTTTATCCACGGGAAATACTCTCAGAAACAAAACTCGCCACTCAGACATTCTTAAAACAAAACAAAAAAAGAAACAAAATAAATAAAATTACCAAAGTCTAATTACTTCTCTGGTTGCTTAGATGCATATCAACACGAATGTTCATCCATTATTTAAACCTGCCACTGCAAAAGCATGGGAATATAAAGAAAAACAGTGCACAGTGTGCTGTAATTAATAAAATGCAAATGGAGAAAACAAATAGGGAAAGACCACAGTGCTGAGGGTGATAAATGAGTCTGGTGGGTTTCGTTTGCCGAGTGGATGAGGGAGGGGATGTGTTTGTCTTGGCACTGATGAAGCGGTTCAAGGTGTAAGTGTGAGTGTGGAAGTTCTATAAACAGTTTCTTGCATTTTCTGTGCATATTCCCTCACACAACTGGCATTTCCTACTGATAGAATTAAGAATGCTCTCACTCATGTGATTCTTCCACCATCTCTCATATGACTTGCAATATAAATACTTGTATATGTAAAATGTACAGGTGATGCTTCATAAACAGCTGTGTGAAGTGTCTGGTGTCTGAAAGGATGATATTTCCAGCAGAACAGCTGATAATAGCTCACAGTGCAGCAGCTTTAATCACAAAAATGATCACAAAAGCACAACCGCTCACTCCATTCCCAACACATTATTCTAATATGCAGTCACAATCACAGATGAGATCTGGCCAGGACAGCAGTAAATTCTGCTTAAAAATACACTCAGTCTTCTTTGCTAACACCTTTATTTACAGTATGTTTACCATTTCGGTGCTTTTTATCAGCCAGAAAATATCATTTTTTTAACACTACTGACCTATAAAAAGCCACCTAATATAATTATAATTATATCCTGGTTCACTAGATGCCTGATACATATTTAATAAGCTATTAGGTGACAACAGATGGGATGAAACAGTTAATGAGTGCTTTTAAATTTAAAGAACAGTCTATAATTTGACTTTGCATCACCACACAACCAGATTATAGGAGTCAGGCACTGATATAAAGGAATTGTTCACTCACCAACTCTGTAATGTTTAACAAGAAAACAAATCTGCAGTTTATGAAATAAATGGATAAATGGTGAAAACCTGTGGAGTGCAAAAACTTTTGACTGGCAGTGTATACACACACACACACACACACACACATACACGTGTATATATATTGACATATTACATGGTGCACTATTAAAATATATACAATTAATACAATCATATATGTATAAATATAAATACATACATGTACAGTGAGGGAAATAATTATTTAATCCTCCGCTGAAAAAAAAAAAAACACTTTCTAATATATAGTGGCACCTGGGGGTGGTGTATATTAGATAGCAAGTAAAATATTGCCCTTAAATTTGATGAGTTAGGAGCAAAAACAGGGGCAAACATATTTGAGCGGATTTGAGCGACTTCACCAAGGGCTACATTTTGATGGTAGACAGCTGGGTCATAGTATCTCCAAAACTGCAGCTCTTGTGAAGCTGCAGACCGGTCAGGGTGCCAATACTAACCCGTGCCCACCACCAAAAGCTCCTACAATGGGTACATGAGTATGGAAGTAATTTAATGACAAAAGTATTTTTTGAATTTTAAAAAACATTTTGAATTGCAGTTGAATAAAAACATGCTTGATTGATAATGCATGTATGTTTATGTAGTGAAGTTTTTGTTGAATTTACTTAAATTGTAATTACACCATTTAAGATTTAGTATAGAAACATTCAGCCTTTCAAATTCAGCAAAAAAAAAATCATTTACAAAAATTACTGAAATTATTCAATCGGTATTATTCAGCGCCTTCATTTCAGATTTGCCATTTCAAGTGGGCTGGTTCACTCGGGACAAATTCAGTAGGGAATTCAGTCTGACATCCGGGACCTACAGGAATAAAAAAAGCAACCCGACTTCGCGACTTTTCGTGCAGCCATCACGAAATGCAATTTAATCAAAATACGTGCTGTGATCACGCTTCACTTTTTCGTGCTAGAACAGCGCTTCACTAACCTGTATTTTAATGGGCACTGTGTAACATCGCCAGTATCTGCGCTATCTGGAGACTGCTACGGTTAGGTTTAGGGTTAGGGTTAAGGTTAGGGACTTTACTGGCGCATTAAAATACATAGAGTAGTGAAGACCAGGCTCAAAAAAGTAGAGTGCAGTACTCATTGTCTCGTGCGCGTTTAATGTTTTGGCGGTGCCAGCGCACTTCTGTAGCATAATCAGGCACCAATGCATTAAACGCGTTGAGTTTTGCCGAGCGAGTTCTGCACTCTACTTCTTTTCCTGTAGATCCCGGATGTCAGACTGAATTTCCAACTGAGTTTCCAACTGAACTTCAAGCTGAATTTTTGATTGAATTTGTCCCAGTGAAATATCCAATTTGAAAAAAGCCGAAATTAAAGCGTTGAATAATACCGATTGAGTAATTAAAGTTGTCATTTTTTTAAATGTTTTTTTTTTGCTGAATTTTTCTATGGAAAGAAGACAAGCCACCGGAGGCAGTTGTCACGCCCCCAGCCAGCGGTCGCTAGTGGCTGTTAGAACTCAAGGACTTTTAGGTTGGCTGTGGGCGTGGCACTAGGATCAGGCCAGGCTGGCCGTTTGTTTAGGGTCGTTATGCTTGCACCTGTTTGAGTTTGAGTTTTATAAGCCTGTGTTTTTGTTCTTTCGGTTGTCCGTTCTCCATCACACCTACCCTGAGCTTGGCGTTAGAAGAAGTATTCCTTCGTTTTCTGTTTACTGGCCACGGTGCCGTGTTTCCGTGGTTATTATGAATAAAGCAAGTCAAAGAAGCCGTATACCTGTCTGCATTTGTGCTGCCTCCCTGAGCTCGCCGGCTCGCAACGTGACAGCAGTGTGTTGCTTTGGTCAATGTTCTGCTGGGAAACCTTGGGTCCTGTGCATTCATGTGGATGTTACTTTGACACGTACCACCTACCTAAACATTGTTGCTGACCAAGTTGACCCCTTGATGGAAACGATGTGGTAGGGCCCTCTTTCAGAATGATAATGAACCATGCCACACTGCAAAAATGTTTCGAGAATGGTTTGAGGAACACAACAATGGGTTTAGGGGGAGACTTGGCCTCCAAACTCTACAGATTTAAATACAATCGAACGTTGGAATGTGCTGGAGAAAATAAGTCAGATCCATGGAAGCACCTCGCAATTTACAAAACTTAAAAGGATCTGCTACTGACAGCTTGGTGCCACATACCACAGCATACCTTCAGAGGTCTAGTGGAGTCAAGGCCTTAATGAATCAGATTAGTTATGGTGGCAAAAGTGTGAACTGCCCAATATTAGGTCAATGTTATGGTTGATTAATGTATATTAATACCATACCTGATTCAAAGTCTTCATCATCTGACTGGTCTTCAGATTTCGTCGGCTAGCCTCTGTAACATGTCAGACAACATCTTTGAGCTCACAAAGAGTGTGATCTTCTTTGCGTCATATTCTTTATTTCCATTCTGGAGCTGAATCTCTGTTTCATATGAGGAATGAGGAATTCTTTGGGCCACTGAGCTGTTCTTGACGTACCAGACTCTAGTGAAGAGTTGTTTAAGATCAGTGTATCACCTGATTGAAACGATGCTTCAGAAATTATGTCTTCAAGCACCCATAAACATTTGCTTTGAATGAACATCCCACATACATACATATGATCATGGATGCCGGAACCATTATAGCAGTGGGGGACATATCCCCCCAGTTTTCAAAACCATTTGTTTAATCCCCACACTTTTGCTTTCCTGAACAAAAACAGAAATACTCATTTTATTTAAATTCTGTGCATACTACCTAAGGTTTAAAAGGTTTATGTTTACAGCATTTAGCAGACGCTCTTATCCAGAGCGACATACAGCAGTGCTTAAGTAGTCTACATCTGTTCTTTATACCTGTAAAGCTAAGACTGAAAATAGTCTGGATGCATGTCGTCCTCTTCTTTTGAGCAACGGAGGTTCCAGATGAGTAGTGCTTGAACCTCTGAGGGGACGAGAAGTGACACTGCTTAATCAGTGCTGATAAGTAAGGAGGTGCAAGTCTGTTCTTGGCCTTGAAGACAAGTCTTAAGGTCTTGAACTTAGTGAAGGTTCCCGCCACACCGTGGACCCAAAGAGCACTAGTGAACTCGTCCCTCTGAAATGGCATGAGAGCCTGCATCCTCTGGGCTGACTTGAGCGCTGGTGTCCATGCGTTCTGAACGGTCCTGAGAGCCTGTCTTCTCGTTGCAGGCGGGGGCCAGTCTGGACCTGGGAATTGCTTGGGAAAATGTCCCACAATGCCGGCACGGAGGCTGATGCACCCGCGTCCCTTTAGTGGCAGCGCCATCATCAATGCGTCCTTAGCCTGCTCGACGCCCAGCTCCCTCAGGCGAGGGAACCTGCCGTGGGGCCAACGGAGCACCAGGGTGAACCTCCCTCGAAGCTGGCCTGAAAGCCTGCTGTGCCTCTGGAAGGTCGGTCAATCTGTCCCAGTGGGGGTGCTCAGGGTGGTGAGGCGAGGCACAAAAGGGTTGCCTTTGATGGTTTTTATTTACAAACACAAACTCAACATATACAAAACAAAAAGGCACGAGGGCCTAAACCAAAACACATTCTCAACTGAAGACACTTGAGGAACAGTGAGGGTGCGTGAGAGTTGAACAACCACTAATACAAAACTCTTGAAACTTACATACATAGCGAACAGAAACTAATCACAGAACACAATCTCTTAACTTAAACACAGGACAGCTGACAGAATATAACTCACAATACCAAAACTTCATAATAAAAGTCCCATGTACAAACAAACTAACATCAGATGCTTTTTTATTTTTAAGTTTTTTATATTGAATGTTAACTGATGTAACATCTTATACACACACTGAAAACATCACATGCAAATACATTTTTCAATCAAAACAAAGTTGCTTTATTAGTGACAAAATATCTGTGTGGCTCAGTGACAATAGTAACATTTTAATTTGAAACAATATCGTGAAGGGAGACCTTCCTGTGTTTCCATTTTTCCAATTCCATTTTTTTCAAAATTAAAATGCTTTAAAAATATTGCCATACCCAATTCAATTTTATTCATCAACTGCGCTATGTTTAATATTCAAGTCAACTCATTTTGATTTATATAGCGCTTTTTACAACAACCAAGTTGTCACAAAGCAGCTTTACAGAGTCCAGGTCCGAGCCCCTAGTGAGTAAGTCAAAGGCGACAGAGGTGAGGAAAACCTCCCTCAGCTGGAGGAAGAAACCTCGGGAGGAACCAAGACTCAAAAGGGGAACCAATCCTTCTCAGGTCGACCCGGAGAAAGAGAATATGGGGATAAATAACAAGAGAAGGATTCATGAACAATAGTGGTAGGCTGATTGATCCAAATATTGATAACATCGATACCAATATTGGAACTGATACCAGTGTAATGAGATCGATACAGTCACAGCATTTAGCGACACACTCTTCTCTTCCTCCCCTCTCTTTTTGTAGTTTGGAGTGATAACTTCGTGTTCTTTCTTAATTTAAGAAAAAATGTTTTTTTATTGTTCAATTGTTATTGCTATTCTGATAATAAAGTATTTTCTATTTAGAACTTTACCCAAATCTGTCCTAATTAATAATGATAATACATTATCATTCCAATCACGAAATATTAACTCTCTTTCTCAAGACCCATCTTTATCAAAATAGCATATTCCACTTAATTTTACAGTCTCATTTTATACAGGTTTTCAGTCTATGTATGTTGTTTTTATGTTGTTTCCTTTGTCATTGTAACTTTATTGTACGGTGCGGAGTGTTGTGAAAGGAGCCTGCAGTTTCCTGATTTGGCCACTTGATGGCGCCAAAACAACGGTAGAGATGGCGGATACGCGATTGATACTGAATGTCTTATTTTGCGTTGTTTACGTTATTCTGCATTTTACAGTGGCATTGCTGCATTCATTTACAGCTTTTTGATTAACTGATTCATTGTTAGATTTTTGTGTACATATTTGCATAATTTTATTATTTCAAAACTATCTGTGCATCATCCCACAATTGACCATAAGTGTTTTTGGGCAAAGTTATTCACAGAAAATACTTTATTATCATAATAGCAATAACGATACAACAATAACAGAACATTTTTCTTAGATTAAGAAAGTACACAAAACTATCACTCCAAACTACAATCCAAAAATAAAACAAAATGTCTCCTCTTCAGTGCACTCCTTTTCAGGATTTGAAAAAATAATAATGAAAAATAATGGGTAAAAATACAATAAATAAATACAATAAATAAAGTGCAAATAACTAAACAACCCCCAATGCCTTGTGTGAGTGTGTGTGTGTGTGTGTACTTGAAAAATTGAGCTGTATGTTAAATTTACGAAATATGCTGCCAGTGGAAAAGAGGAAAATTATGAAGAGAAGGAGCCCCAGGACAGAGTTATTATGAGTATTACATATAATTAGTTATTACTAGTCATTATTAGTTATTATTGAATTACCTGAGCGGGACCTTCTACAGTTAGGACAGGTGCAGGGCACACCAAGGAGGTCACAGGCCAAGATGACGTTACAGGTCTACTCTCAGAAAAAATAATAAGACTGCATCATTGTTTTTTTCTGCTTATTGGTTTTGTAATGAGATCTGGCCAGGACAGCAGTAAATTCTGCTTAAAAATACACTCAGTCTTCTTTGCTAACAAACACAGTAATCCCCCAGTTTTACGTGGATCAGGAGTCGCGGATTCAGTCATACGCTGATTTTTTTGAGCACCGAACTCATAGTTTTATGTGGAAATCCCCACAATAACGGAGAAACTGCAAATATCCTCCACCTTTTTTGCTTTTTTGTGGCAATAAATATATTTTTTCTGGATGTTTTCACACAAGGGGACCTATTCACCTCGCTGCGGTGTCCCAATACTTTTGTCCCACAACCTTACGAGTTGCATATCATATGTGTGTGAGTGTGTGTCTGTGTAAACAATGTAACAATGTGTCTATGTAATCAAATGCAATGTCATTAAAGCCCCTACTGGTGTAATGGTCAGGCGTCCCAGTACATTTGTCCATATAGTGTATCTATCTATTTATTTATTTCTGTAGAAGAACACTCTCTCTATTTACAGAAATGTCGTCTGAGGATGCACAATCTTTTTCTTTGATTGTGAGGAGGTTTAAAAAAGACACTGAAGGCAAGACAAAAGAAAACACCTTGCCTAAAAATGCACCATGGCAATCAAGGCTTGAGCACCTCGGGTCTTTATCAAACACACACACACACACACACACACACACACACATGCACTCACACACATCATCATCATCACTGGTGGTCACTCAAACAAGTATGAGGTCAAAAGAAAACTTTTTTTGGACTTCTTCACCTTCATCAACAGCATATGTGAAGAGGTCTGTAGAGTCTGCGGGGCTCTTCAAGCGCCCCCTGTTTCCCATCACCACCACAGTTCTCTACACTGAACCACTTCACACCAAAGCATGACTTTTGAAAAAGCACTTAAATTCACCATGAACTTTTCCTGACCCACATTTAAATTCAGCTCAAGGCATGATTGGAAAAAGGCTGTGAATGAAAGAACTGATTTAAATTTCAGATTGTAGCTGCTTTCCACCTTGTTATAAACTTTTATCACGTCTGCCTCACTGCAGTCGACATAAACTTTCTCGATTTGCCACTGCGGTGGTGATGGACTGATATCTTCGAGCCAGTATTGTCACATGTCACATTCCAAACAGTTCTTCTAACTAAATAAGTTTATGTGGGAAATTTCATTGTTTGTGAAAATGAGGATGAAATCCAGTAAAATACACCAAAAGATGATGAATTCAGAACTAAAATCCACACCTGGGTTCAACTTAGGATCTCCAGTTCATCTGTGGAACAACACTGGAGCAACCAGACATCAGTATCATACAACAGCACTACTTACTTCACTACTCACATCACTTTATATGCAATAGTATTATCATGTGAAATATCACTACTTATGTTACTATGATGTACAACAAGGGACTCAATATAGAAGACAACTCCAAACCACTATTTGTTGCTAGTAAACTACTTTAGCAGCTTTCTTCTTTTTCTTCTCTTCACCCGAGTGTCCTATACATGCGGCCGCAAATCCGATGAAACAACTACAAAGTCAATCATCAAACTGCGGCCTAGGGTGTCCTGGTGCCAAGCGCACATGTGGACACCCTTATGCTTGAACATGGTGTTTGTTGTAGACAAATCATGACGAGCACAGAAGTCCAATAACAGAACACCACTCGGGTTCAGATCAGGGGGGCCATTCCTCCCAATCACGCCC
>JBBPCY010000082.1:27556340-27583090 GCA_037974405.1 Brachyalestes nurse | reverse complement strand
TGGCTGAATCATCTAAATAGTTCAAGTATTATGTCCATTTTAGCAGCAACAACTGTGTAAAAAATAAAGTGCAAAACCACTTCGTAGGACAGAGTGTAATCTAACCACTTCTGTATTTAAGGTGGACTGGTTGAGTTACGAGATGCCCAACTTTAGCCTTGTCCTGTTTTGAGAGAGAGGGGGAGAGGGCAAAAACAGCCAACAAAACACACAAAATAGCCCATAAAAGAACCACAAAGAGGTCTTGAGGGAGAGCCAAGAGTCTTCTTTGATATTCCTTTCGCTTTTGGGTTGTCTGCTGTAAATTTGTGGTGTTTTTGGAAAACGTCAACGAGCGTCTGCTGCCTGGTTTCTTTTTCCCTGTTTGCTAGAATCTCCTGGTACTCTTTGTCATGAAATCTCTGCAGGTGCTTGATAAAATCTGTTGTATTGTACGACACAACCGTACTTCCAACCCTCGGCACACTGGGTTTACACACATTGTAAATAGCCGTCTTGATTTTCGGCGTTTCCAAACTAAAATATCTCCAAACGAGTGACACTTCAAAGCAATGGCTAATGTTATTCGCTTGCTCAGATTGAAGTTGCTGCGGTTTCATGATTATGGAATAAGGAGCGGTCGAGTTCAAGGTCCAGCACAAGCTGTGAACTGGAATATATAGATTGGGCATGTCCGACTGATACCCGATGACAGACTTACAGCCATATCGGACCCGATTCCGATATCATATCGGATCAGGCCCATCTCTATTCCACATGTGTATGTTTGACACACTGCAAAATGCCTCAGTTTTACGCGGATCAGGACTCGCGGATTCAGTTACACGCTGATTTTTTTCTGAGAACTCTCCACAATACGTGGAAATCTCCACAATAAGTCCAGAACAGCCATTCTGCCGCGCAGAATTTAAATCTCTCTGTCTCCCTTTCTCTTACACTCTCTCTCTTCTGGAAATGTCCAGGCCCGAGACGGCCGTTCTGACACGCTGAATTAAAAACACTCTCTCTCTCTCTCTCTCTCTCTCTCTCTCTCTGTCGGGCCTGAGACAGCCGTTCTGCCGCACACTGGACGGCCGTTCTGGACTTTTCCAGAATGCATAGATTGCCAGTACACCCCTGTATACATTTTTGTTAGGGGTAATGTATTAAGCTGAATTTAAAATGAAATTAAAGTGTTCTGGAAGTATAGCTGCATGATTAATCTAATTGCAATGTCTGTCTGTGCGATTACATGAACACAAAAAGCTGCGATTTAACCCTCTAAGCGCCAAAGTCGCAGAATTGCGACAAGACATTATCATGAATAAAATAGACTGTAGTTACAAATATCATGTAATATAGCATTTGTATTCTCTACCACCAGTTGGCAGACATGTAGTACTTCGATTCAAGACCAAAAATACCTTATCTTCCTGTTCAAAGTTTCGAGTAAACAGCAGTGAAACTGAGTCTCAAGTCATTTGTGCGGAAGCAGCCAAAGGGTGCAGTTCAGTTCATATCATGCGAGTAAGTGGGTGAGATTTGTGAGAGAAAAATGGCAAATGGCTAATAAAATGTTGTCCCATGGTGTCTTGCAAATGTTATTTGCTGATTCTGACTGTGAAAGGGAATATTTGCCTTTTGGAAATAACGGTCTGTCGTCTAACACTCGCGCGTCTCCCAGTACAACTTTGCAGTGCAGCGCTGCCGCCATGCAAGCCGAGAGTGTTTACGAAGCACGAACAAGCGCCTTTCACAACACTCAAGGTCGCTTCACAAAGTTATTCAGAAATAAAAATTAAAGAATAGATAAACTAAATTAAGAAGATTTTATAATCCTTTTAAAGATTAAATCATATTACAAAGAAAAGTCCTTTTTTTTTTTTAAAGCGCAGCCAGTTCAAGGCGCTCTCCGCGGATATGGTGGGCCAACCAGACATCCCTAGGCATGATGGTGACCCTCAGCGTGGATGGCGTACAGGTTCGTGTCCACGAACAGACCCAGCAAGCAAGCCAGCCTCGCTGAACAGACCCATCAAGTAAGCCTGAGTCAACCTCGCTGGCTTCCTGCAGGGCCATGACGGCGGAGCTCTGGAAGCGGAGGTCGGTCTTGAAATCCCGAGCGATCTCACGCACTGGGCGCTGGAAGGGCAGCTCGCAGATCAGCAGCTCCGTGGAATTTTGGATCTCGATTTCTCTCAGAGCCACGATGCCGGGTCTGCAACTGTGAGGTTTCTTCACGCCACCGGTGACCGGAGCACTCTTGCGAGCAGCCTTTGTGGCCGTAACCTAGCGATTTTGACACTTTGCCCAACGGGAATGTGAGTGGCAGTGGTGAATGTGGTCGTAGTGTCTGTAGGAGAGGAGTTTGTCGAGGTAGAGGCACAGAGAAATAGGGCTGGAAGTAGCTCTAGCACTAGCGCTCTCCATTCAGCGCTCCAAAAGGGTGGCAGTCGCATGCTACACGCGGACGTGGTGTGTGTGAGAGAGCTGGGAGATGTAGGAGAGCCAGCAGGGGTGATCTGGATGTGAATAGGGCTGGAAATAGCGATGACATTTTTTTTTCCAAGGATCCGCAGGGAGCCGGCATTATCGTTCATTAACAAAAAGAAAATGGCTGCAACGATTGACAAAGCGACCCCTCACACCTTAAAAAAACCCTAATGGCTGCAACGGTCAACAAACTCCACGCTCTGAGCACACTCCATTCATGCTCATCATTTTCATTTCGGCCACATTCACAACGTTGGCAGGTGAATCAAGTTTAACAGCTCTACATAAAGTAAATAAAAAATAAGGTCTACTTTGCTCCTTCAGTGTTGTTACACTACACTGGCCTTTTGATCATTACAAAAGGCCAGTGTAGTGCCTCGAAGAGTATTTATTTTGGTCTTAACTCAAATAGACGAGGCCTTGAACCGCTTTCGAACTGAATTCGACTAGTCCTGGACCTAGACTTCTCTTGAACTTGAGAAAAGTGGTCTCGACTACAACTCTGCTAATATGTGTATGTAGGTTATTGGTCTTACTCACGGCTCAAGTACATAAATGTATTGGCCCTCAGGTGTGCGATCTTGTCTGTAAGTCAGGTTATAGTTGATCATGGTATCTATGAGCTCACAAAGATGCTGTTTCTCCCTGGTGCTGTACAGCTGAGGATTTACCTGAAAGACAACACAAATGCCCAAAAAAATAAACACACCCAATATAATGTTATATGATTATCCTCTAAATTACAAGATACTACACAGCAAACAAGTACAATTACTTATACACTGCTCATGTTTCCTGTTCCTAAGCTAGGTAACAAGAACCATGAGCATCTTCACTACTCATTCATACAAATGTACACATGCACAGGTAATTAGTTACCGGTCGTAGTTTTGGGCATATGAGCTCCAGCAAAAGGCTGAGGAAGTCCAAGCAGAGAGTGCTCTGGCAAAGTCGACTCCGTATTGCAGGAGGAATCTCGGCCAACATGGATATGACTGCATTCTTGGTGTGCTGGGATTTTGTAAGAGCCTGGAGACCATTCAATAATTAAGTTAGCTGACAGCCACATTCAAGCTGTACAATGTCTGGTTTACAAACAATATTAAATTATAGGGATTGCAAGGTGTTTAGAAAAACAGACAGCTTGATGAGACAATAAGCCAAGAAAGTAAATAAAGGAGGTTGGGAGGGACTTATTCACCTTAAGTTTAGTTGAGCGTTAAAGGTATGCATCTACGGGCCCAACAAATATTCAAACAAGTCGCAAAAAGGGCAGGAAATGATTCAAGTATAGGTATAAATCTGTAAGGGCATGATTTCCCAGTAGGCTGAATGATTTTCGTTCCAACATGCCAGCTTACAACAGTAGCTATGAAATGGGTTTTCAGAGCTTGGATATTTGAGTCTTACCTCATAGTGGCTGTTGGGGTAGCTGATGCGTGGGACAGAGTTGGCCGCAAAAAGGTAATGGAAGGCAGCCGGCAGGAAGGGAAGGTAGCGCATAAGAGTGTAGTTCTGGCCATGCAACACGCATTCATTTACAAGGTCCGAGAAACAGAGCCAGTCCAGGCCTGCACACACCCCCAACAGCCCTGGGTCTTTCAGCTTCATGCTGAGGAAATTATCATAGAGGCCCTGACAGAGGGATAGCCAAGAGAAACAGAGAGCACGTAGGTCAGAATAATTTCCATTAATTTGCATGAACAGATTTTCCTTTTACACGTCTTCAGCAAGTGATGATATATGTATATATGCAGTGACTTTTTCAGCCATAGTGTGACTAAGTGTATTTTTTGTTGCTTAATTATGGTCTAATGTGTAATTGTCACCAAGTCTTTTCAGGATTTTATGGGCATTATTCAACACTGAGAATAATGAGAACAGCTCTGCCACAGCGCAGTGGGGTACAGATTCTACTTTAGCTCACAGATACGAGCATTAAAATGTCCTACAAGAGCAAACATAAACTGTGAGGTGAAATACAGCATTTGCATTAATGCATGTTTGGACCTTCTGATCCCAATGGAAATTGTCCTAGAAACACTGAACATATAACCACAAAATACTTGTGGAAGAATGTCCTGATTTATTAATGTTTACAAAATAACAGTTTAACTGCCCTAATTTCCAAAAGAAACTTTATGCATGTCCAGGAAACTGATGCAGAAGATTTGACTGGGAGTGGCATTACACTACAGCAATGGAAGCCAGGCTAATGGTTTAACTCAAACAGCAAATGGTCTGGATGCTGAGAGAAATACAAGAGGCGGGATCTATATTTACATGCAAAATTATAGGAACATTTGGAAATGTGGATTTCCAAAGACACAGTGGCTCATTTGCTCCGATGCTAAAAGTGTGTGTGTGTGTGTGCAGTGTTGTGCCTGAACGCGTTCATTGAACGGCGTTCATTGAACACGTTCCTATTTTTCGTGAACGCTGAACCGAACGAGTCGGTTTACAAATTATGAACGTAACCATGAGTGACGTTCACTCTCGCGAGACTGAACGCATTTCACGCTGTACGTTCGCAGGACAGTGATGGGAAGTTCGGCTCTTTTCAGAGAGCCGGCTCTTGTGGCACGGCTCCCAAAGAACAGCCAGTTCTTTCGGCTCTTAAACGGCTCTTAGTTTATCATCATTTGTAGCCTCATATTTTAGCCCAAATTGGCAAATATGAATGCTTTGTGTGTTAATAAAAAGTGGGGATTAGCTCTCACTCGAAAAGAGTCGACTCTTCTGATTCACTACTAAGAATCGACTTTTGGTAGCAGGCGAACACGGTGCTGCAAGTTCGGACGCCTCGGCAGAAATACAAGTGAGAAATAAGCTTATAAAAGGAGGATATTTATGTTTAGTACAGCTAAATACTGGATGTTTGAGTTTTAGAGTTGTACATTTTCACTAGTTTGATAAGGTTTAAAAAAAGACAACGGCTGTTAGTTTATTTTTAGTTATGTTCTTTTCTGATCACTTTAAAAAATATGTCTGTGTTAATGTTTTCTGAATAAAAATTCCATATACAGTATACCTGCAGCTCATTTTTTCCACTTTCACCATAACATGATGCGCTGCCTAAGTGGTAAGATCTATTCTCAACCTCAACATTGGTTTTTTAATGTAACTTATGTCTGTGATTGTTCAGTGATATTTCATATAGAAGGAGCAGATTGAAGGAGGTTCAGGACGTTCATTTTTGAGCTGTGAACTTCGTTCAAAATTTTAAAAAAAATGAACTATGATTGTGAACTAGTTGATTTTTATTTGAATGAACTGTATTTTGAACTAGTTCTTTTTCAGTGTGAACTGGCACAACACTGGTCGTAGGTCATAGCAGCAGACACACAAGATGGTCGTTCTAAATTTCTGACATTGTCAGAAAATAATGGCAGGCTGTCTTTGGACTGTCATGAGGAATGTTCTTGTGTCCAGCACTGCTGCTAAAATCTGCTTTCCTTACATGTGGCCCCGTCAGTGAACGGCTTTGTCAGCGCTCAGGGAGAGAACAGCATGGGAAGAGGACTGCAGGCCAAATCTCCAGCGCCCCCTGCAGGCGGCCTCAAACCTGAACTGCGGGTGCTCATCCCACCAGTGTGTAAAGGCAACATACCAGCCCTGGTGAGATCAAAACCACTCCTCTCGATTCATCTTTATTTCTTTAGCACATTACAAAATAGACTGTATGGACAAAAGTATTGGGACACCTGACCATTACACCAAAGACTTCAATGACTGCATTCAAATACATAGACTTTAATATAGAGTTGGTCTTCCACTCTTCTCAGAAGGCTTTCCACAAAGTTTTGGAGTGTTTCTGTGGGAATTTTTGAGGTCAGGCACTGATGCTGAACAAGAAGGCCTGGCTCGCAATCTCAGTTCCAGTTCGTTCCAATGGTGTTGGATGGGGTTGAGGTCAGGGCTCAGTCAAGTTCTTCCACACTGAACTCATCCAGCCATGTCTTTATGGACTCTGGAGCACAGTCATGCTGGAATAGAGTTTTCCCCCAAACTGTGTCCACAAAGTTGGAAGCATGGTGTTGTTCAAAATGTCTTCGTCTGATGAAGCATTAAGATTGACCTTCACTGGAAGTAAGAGTCCTGGCTCAAACCCTGAAAAACTGGTGGGTCCCAGTACTTTTGTCCATATTGTGTATCATCCTTTAAAAGCTTCATTAACTCCCTGTTAAATTCACTCCCACAGTGTCTCTCTCTGAGTCAGTATAACCAGTTCTATTTATACAGTATTGACTTAATTAACTTTAATCTAGACATTGAATATGATGTCCAAATATTTAACAACAAACAAGCAATCATCAAGATAAGAACCCAAACAAAAAACTACCAGTCACTTCAAGAATAGCAATTTATTAAACATTAGTCTTTACATACAATTTATGGACGCCTGTAATGAGATTGTGCACTGCTGAGCGGCCACAATAATGAGTCCTAAACTTCATTAATAAGCTGAAAGTGCTAAAAAATGAACAGACTGGCAAGCTAGTATATCATATTAATGTTGCATACCAGTTTCTAGACTTATGGGACTATTAAACCCATTAATGTCAGGCGTATTATTTGACTGTTAATTGCAATGGGTCTATATCCTACATGTTTGTGGCATTTTGTTTTACACAAGGTCCACTTATGATGTTTAAGTGGGTTTATGACCCTAAAACCAGTCTTAATTTATTTTCATATAACAATTTTCCAGCTTCTCTTTAGCCCTTAGATTTGCACAGGGTTTTTGTTACTGTTGTTACTGTGCTGATACGCTATTGTATACATAAGTTTGAGCTTGCAGTCAAACTTTAAGTTTTGTCCTGTACAGTGAACACAATTAAATATGCGTACATGATAACATACAATTACTGTTTGTCTGAGGAATTGAACTTATTGGGGAAACATAAAATGTGGCCTGTGCAAAATTTATGACACTATGTTTTATATTTTCCAATTATTTAAACAAAAAAATAGAAACTGCAATAAAATGCCATGTTTATGTGTGTCCTCTGTACAATCGCTCCTTTTTAATTAAGAAATCAACAAAACATGACCAGGGTGTGTTCAGACTTTTGCATACTTTCAACAATATTTCATACTTTCTGGAATGGATTTTTCCACCTCTGTCAAACTATTATTTCCAAAAAAACAAGGAAAATTAAGTTTTCCGTTACATGAACCCTTTAAGGCTAATCTTCCAGTGAAGTAATGTAGTTAGTGATGTTCACAGACCCCCCCCCAGCCCTGTTTCAGCAGAAATGACTGGCTCCCTAAACATCCAAACACTAAAATAAATTATTTTTTGGCTGAAAATCTCTCTTGCATGCAGCCAGAGGAAGGCGAGGGGGATTTGGTAAGTTAAAACATTATAGATAATGATTTATGTCTTTGCCTTTCCTAACGTCTTCATTAATGCCTGCTATGTCTGGAACAGCGGATTCAGCTCACGGCTTCATGATTAACTGATGTGGTGATTTGCATAAAATATACTAGGAAAAAAAACATTTGCAGTTTATACAGAACTCATTGCCAGGAAAAATAGATTACAAATTAGGTATAAAAGTGACCCCATAGACACCTTTAAAAGACATGTCAGATACAAACCTGTCACTCAACCTGTTAACAGGATGTTCCTGTAAATCCCCTGCTGTAATTTGTCAACTTTGTTCCTTGTTTTATGTAAATCTCAGAGGATAAACAACCAGCAGTCTAGCCAATCGCTGACAACGCCAGTGGTTTCCATGGCAACACCCAGCCTACCACCCCAGGGCTTGCCATATACAGCCATGACCTCTGCTTATAGCTCAGGTAAACACACTTTCCCTGTTTCCCTGTTCACCTGTATATTATCTAGTACAGTTTTTATGTTTCTTCGTTTCTATGGATTTCAGATTATTCGCTGAACAGTTCGGACCTCGGCAACTTCAGCAGCGGCTTTAACTTGCCAGACAGCCTCACTTCAGGGTCTTTGACTTCAGGGTCGTCATGGCAGCACGCTCAACTGGGCCAGTCCGCACTCACTTCTCAGGGGTGAGCGATAGAGACCTAAATAACAAACAGCAAACTAACAAAAGCACCAGCCAAGTGGAAATCTCTGGTTCCTTAAGGGCCTCCACTGTAAGAGTGTATGAGCTGTTGGGACACGAGTGAGAACGAGAGGCTTTAGCCATGGAACCACTGACCACTGAAGCTCTCGCTGACCTTCAGTGCTGAAAACTGGAAATTTACTCTGGAGTGAGACTCATTTTGGCTACTTAAAACTAGACAAAATAGTTCTTAGAAGGTATTTTAATCATCCAGCCTTGATTTTGACATTTTATCAGCATATTATATGGAAATATGGAAATATAATGATAAATTATAATATATTTAATTTATATAGCGTCCAAGGACGCTTTACAGAGTGACAACAAAACAAGCATATAAATAACAAACTCACAACAGGACTAGACAGACACAAAGTCACAACACTAAGAGAAACGGTGTGACTTAAGGAAACTCTTGATACCTGAAATAGAAGAGATATCTCTAAGGTAATCTCATTCAGTCAACATATTGTCCATCTCGCCATCCATCTACGGCTCTGCAATTGAGTGCGAATGCTGTTTGTCTCTTTCTCCACAGAGCCTCTCGACCCCTAGCTCAGGTCTCCAAGCTGCCCAGCTCTTCTTCGAGCATCGATATCAAAGCTGAACCTGTTTCTCCACCCCGAGAGCGCAGGACCCCCATGGCATTCCTCAGCCTGCCACCGCCCTCATCCAGGCAGGAGGTGGGCCGTTCCCCAGCAGAGAGCCTCAGCTCATCCTGCAGCTCGTATGAGGGGAGCGACCGCGAGGACCATCGCAGAGACCCTGCCCATCCCACCGTCCCGGGGCAGGGCAGACCCCTGGGAGGTACAGAGAGCAGCGGGGGACCTTCAGTAAAAAGGCTGCGCACAGATAACTGGGTGACCTAGCGCCCCCTAGGAGTGACGGGTTTAAAGGAAACACAGGGAGTCGACAGATTGTCACTATTTATTGCAGTTAATGACACTGCCATCGTCCCCCACTTTATGTAGCAAAAACTACAGAGACGCTAAGAAGGGATGAAAGAGAAAAGCGGTGTCCTAACAGGAGTGTCCTGTAAACACATGACTACATGAAGCTAAAAGTTACTTGTATACAAAGAAGATTTTCTTCAGGAAACGAAGATTACATACTGTATTTGTAGCACGATTTCAGTCGAAAGCCAAAAGTGTTTGATGTTTTATTATTATTATTATTATTAATAATATTATTATTTTAATTGTTATTATTTGAGGATCTTTTGATGAAGCATGAACTTGAGCCAAATGTTTTTCTTTCCTGTAATGCTCTTGGCCATAAATTATTTGCAAGAAATGCATATAATTTTTTTTTTCTTGCCATTTTCTCATGCTAGCTTTCGGGGCAAAAACATATTCATTATTAAAATTCATTGTTTTTCTTGGTTGGTTAATGAACAAGCTGGCAACTGCATCTTGCAGGCCATTATGAAGTTTTAATACAGCTGCACTGCAGTTTAGTGTTGTCCCTGATTTCAACAGCCATCGTTATAAGAACCGAACCTCGAATCTCTAAAAAGGTAAATTTATAGGAGAAGAAAACATCTGTGACGTGTGATGGAAGAAATTATAAAAGCTTTTTCTCATGTAATTTTGGACTGTTTCTACTGGGGTGTTATTTATGGCCGTTCACATAATATACCTCCACAATTATTGGCACCCCTTGTAAAGATTTGTAAAAAGAGTTACAAAAATTCACCTTTTGGTGAAGCAGTTTCATTCCACACTGAAGAAATGAGAAAAATCCAGCATTTAATTGCCATAAATTCTCTTCAAGAAATAATTATTTTTACAAAAACGTGTGCCATAATTATCGGCACCCCTGCGTTTAATACTTTGTACAACCTCCTTTTGCCAATAAAACAACAGTCTTCTATAACGTTGTATGAGGTTGAAGAATCCAGAGAGACCTGTTCTGTTTAGGGAAGCTCTCCAGACCCTCTCTTGTGAACTCTCCTCTTCAGCTCCAGAGGTTTTCCAAAATGTGCATTTTTTTCTTTACTAAGCTTTACAAGAGTGCCAATAATTGCGGAGGGCACTGTGTAGAGTGCAGCTGGTGTTTTCAGCTGGTTAGAAAGAAAATCTCTTGTCTCCAAAAGAATTAACTTTACATAAGAAGACACACTTTCAGTAAAGCTGATACAAAAATATTGTTCCAGCAGTGACAGTCTGCAACTGAACTACCTTTTATGAGTGTTTTGGATTTGTGGTTTTACAGTGTGCTGCCAGTTCACCCTACACTCACTACACCCCCATTAATTATACTTTATAGTGTAACTCATGTTATTGCACAATTTATCGCCCCTCCTCGTCCATCCATTTAAAGGGACCTTCATAGGAGCGACTGACAGGGCCACCAACGTTGGACCATTCTCAGTGTGTGATGCTGCATCCGGGGTCTTGCACACATCAGTGTCACTGCTTGCTTGAGACTGACCCACCACCCAAAATACACTACATGGACGAAAGTATTGGGACACTTTCAGGGTTTGGGCCAAGACCCTTACTTCCAGTAAATGGTAGCATCCTAATGCTACAGCATATCAAAACATTTTGGACAACGCCATGCTTCCAACTTTGTGGACACAGTTTGGGGAAGAACCTTTTCTAATCCGGCCTGACTGTGCCCCAGTGCACAAAGCAAGGTCCGTAAAGGATGAGTTCAGTGTGGAAGAACTTGACTATCCCACAGCCCCATCCAGACCTCAGCCCCATCCAGCACCTTTGGGATGAACTGGAACAGAGATTGTGAGCCAGACCTTCTCGTCCAACATCAGTGTCTGACCTCATCAATGCTCTACAGAATGAATAGACACCAATTGCCACAGAAACTTCAAAATCTTGTGAAAAGCCTTCCAAAAAGAGTGGAAGCTGTTACAGCGGCAAAGTGGGACCAGCTCTATATTAGAGTCTATGTATTTGAAAGCGATGTCAATAAAGTCCATACTGGTGTAATAGTCAGGCGTCCCAATATTTTCGTCCATATAGTGTATCTCTGTGGTCAGAAAATGACTATTGTTGAAAGCCTAGAGGACGACTAATACAAATAAAGCCTCCACAGATGAGCTACACTTTCTGGACGGATGTCTCTAATAAATGGGTCAGTAGGTGTACACAGTTAAACACAACACACACCCAATTCCACACAATGCTGAGAACGGATTACCACTTAAGTAATATATAGACAGTGGTGGTCCTATGGGGGTCTGAAATGGTGCAAGGCTACAGTCAGTAACTACACAGTGCACCAGTATGGGAGGTGTTACTATAAAATTGGCCCTTAAGTTGAGTTTCTAATAAACTGGCAAGATTCAGTGCAGCACTTTCCCTCATGTTGTTAAACTAGCTGCTTCATCACTGCTATAACTACACTTTGAAGCTTCTGAACACACCGTAAATGTGTGTTCCCATTATGAAAATCCCTTGATTATATTTATTAGATATTTTGAGTTTGACATATTGATTTATACAGTATTGCACTGTATATTTTGTACATACTGTTGCCTTGAAAAAGCAGAATATGGGCATCTTTAAAAAAAATAGAACATTTCAGTCACAATTATCCCCATTTCCTCTGCTTCATTTGATCTTTCTCCTCACGGCCATGCAGAATCCAGGCCATTCAACTACACAATGATGCCAGTGGGTGTTAGGTAGGACGTGACCTAGTTAATGTTGACTTAAAGTAAGTTCAAATAATATTTTTTCTCCTCCGCTGCCTCTGAAGGTGACTCATTCCACACCACCCTGTGTTGAGAAACACAGTGGAGCAGACTCAAAAACATGACTCACACACACAAACACACACACACACAGCTGTGCATCAGCCTGTGCTGTGTAATTAAAGGAGATGTCTGGTGCAATGTGCAGAAAACAGGATTAGTATTATTTTGGTGAATTAATATCCACTTAACTAGATTTAAACTGCACATAGTCTCTCCTCTGCAGTAAATCAGTAGGAGCAGATCATATGATTATGTTAATCTGAAGATATAAAAACATAATAATTATGGTGAATAGATTTCCGGTAAATTTGTGGGGAAAATAATGGAAAAATAAATAAATAATAAATAAAAGAAAGCACCATAGCCCAGCCACTGGAGGTGCACAAGCCAGTGTAGTTCAGTGCCGGTCCCAAGCCCAGGTAAATGGGGACGGCTCCGTCAGGAAGGGCAAAACTTTTGCCAAATCAGTATGCGGACAACCAGAAAACTGTCCATCCTTGATCGGTCGAAGCCCGGGTTTACAACGACCGCCACCAGTACTGTAAGCCAACAGGGTGCGAGTGGAAATCGGGCTACTGTTGGACAAATAAAAAAATCTGTCAGAAAACCTTATTGATCCCGGAGGAACTGCTTATGTTATGACTGCTAAGGCACGCGGAGACACAGAGACGATAAAAAAATATAGTCAAAATAAATAAAAATAAAAATCAATGTAACACAGGTAAAATCCTGCGACACAGATGGTAGTTAGTAGTACGTTACTGCACTTAGCACAGATCAGTAGTATACTAGTAATACTGACATAGCCTAAGTAGTGATCACATGTAAGGCTATTGCACATAAGATACTGCAGATAATGAGAGACGCGATGGAAGGGCGGTAAGGCCAGGTGTATTGGAGGAGGTTTCAAACTGTTCTACCATGTGTGGATGGGAGGAGAAATGGGGTAGGTGTTGCTGTAAAGGAAAAGTATATTAGGAGTGTTCTGGAGGTGAAAAGAGTGTCAGACAGAGTGATGAGTGTGAAGTTAGAAACTGAAGGTGTGATGTTGAATGTTGTTAGTGCAGGTTGGGTGTGAGATGGATGAGAAAGAAGATTTCTGGAGTGTGTTGGATGAAGTAGTGGAGACGAGTTGTGACAGGAGCAGAGTTTAATGGACATGTTGGTGAAGGGAACAGGGGTGATGAGGAGGTGGGAAGGTATGGTGTGAAGGAAATGAATGCAGAAGGTCAGATGGTAGTGGATTTTGGAAAGAAGATGGAAATGGTTGTGGTGAACATATTTTTAGAAAAGGAGGGAGCACAGGGTGATGGATAAGTGTGGAGGAAGAAGCACACAGGTGGATTATATTCTATGTAGGAGAGTGAGTCTGATGGATGGGAGATTGGATGGGAAAGAGTGGTGGAAGCCAGTTTAAGAAGAGATGTGATGATCAGTGAGCAGCAGTATGGTTTCATGTCGGGAAAGAGCACTACGTATGCAATATTTGCTCTGAAGGTGCTGGTGGAGAATTACAGAGAAGGTCAGAGGGAGTTGCACTGTATCTTTGTGGGCTTGGAGAAAGCATAAAACAGGGTGCCTTAGGAGGAGTTGTGGTATTGAGGAAGTCAGGGGTGACAGAGAAGTATGTAAGAGTGGTACAGTTCAGGCAGGATTCCCCGTGAGCTATGATGTTTGGAGATGACGCTGTGATCTGTAATGAGAGCAGAGAGCACGTTTAGGAGACCCTGGAGAGATAGAGATATGCTCTGGAAAGGAGAAGGTCATTAGGACTTAGACAGAATACCTGTGCGTGAATGAGGGGAGGGGAAGGGGGGTTGCAGGGGAATGGTGAGGATGCAGAGTAGAACTAGTGACGTTGGAAGAGTTCAAATACTTGGGATCAACAGTCCAGAGTAAGGAGAAGTGTGAAGGCAGGGTGGAATGGGTGGACAGGAGTGGCAGGAGTGATTTGTGACAGGCAGGTACCAGCAAGAGTGAAAGGGAAGGTGTACAAGACGGTAGTGAGACCAGCAGTGCTGTCTGGTTTGATAGTTTGGAGACAGTGGCACTGATAAAAAGCCAGGAAGCAGAGCTGGTGGTGGCAGAGTTGAAAATGGTGAGATTTGCACTGGGAGTGACGAGGATGGATAGAATCAGGAATGAGTCTAGTAGAAAAGTCAGAGAGGTGAGATTGCCTTGGTTTGGACATGTGCTGAGGAGAGACTGAGTATGCTGGGAGGACGATGCCGAGGAGAGAGGAGAGAGTTTGTTGGGAGAAGGATATATATGTGTGTGTGTGGTGGGTGTGTGTGAAAATGTTTATAGTCACAGAACAAACAAAAAAAACCTGTTTCACCCAAATACATCACGTGTGTTAGTCCTGTCCACCTGCAGGGGGCAGCAGACTCGCACTCTTTAGTGGACTCTAATTAATCATCCTTTCTACGCATTGACGTCAAACGGGACGGTTCCCCTTTACAGAGTAAAATTAGTGTAGTGTATAGTGTTTCTGCTGAGCTCTTTAAGATGGAACTGAGAATTCACAGCCTCATTTATTTATCCGTTTAATACGCTAAGAATAATCATCAGTTCTACTTACCATCTTACCGTTCTCCCTACTGTAACTACTGAACGTAGCGATTAAGGCACTTAAGAAGCTTCCAATAAAAAACTACTCCATTTTATATCGGCAAAACTTCTCCTTTAAGCCTCCGCACCACCTCATAAACTCTCTCTCTCTTTTTTTGCACGCCCCTCTCTCTCTGTGTTTGCACGTCACTCTCTCTCTCTCTCTCTCTCTCTCTCTCTCGCTCTCGCTGTACTGATGGAGGATGATGGTTCCTGGACGTGTTAAGCGCTGGACCTGAGGTATGTCATTACTTTTATACACACATGTTCTCCTGAGGACAGAGAGACACTCCGACACACCTGACCGACAGCTCCAGACATTGCCATCGTTTCCGTCTCACTTTTGGAGAGTTTGTTTGTGTTAGCCCGAGGGAGCTGTTACTCTCAGCATGCTTTTACTTTCACAGCTTGTCTGCATTCCGAACTTCTGACTGTCCTCTCAGTACTTACTGCACTACTATCCTGTCAGCACTCTCCTATCAGGACCTACTCTCAACAGTACTTAATACAGTATTTATTGCCCTGTCAGAACATCGGTACTTAATGCAGTATTTACAGAACTTACTACCAACACTACTTAATGTAGTATTTACTGCCCAGTCAGAACTTACTCAGTACTCACCGTCTGAGTACTCACAGGGCAGTAAAGTCTGACTGGGCACCAAGTTCTGACAAGACAATAAGTCTTGATTAGTGCCATCAGTACTTACTGTCATGTCAGTACTTAACGTCAGTTGCTAGTGCTGGTGGGAACTATTGCCATCAGTATTTACTGTCAGTAAGCCAGTCCTGCCAGCAGTAATTGCACTCCTTTCATCTTAATTAACCATAATTACTTAATCGGCATCTCCATTTCAGATTGGGAGATTTAGGACTGCACTGGTGGGGTTGTGTGGGGTGGACTCCTCAGAGTTGTGTTACACAGTGTTTTCCTTTAGTGCTGGGTTTCCTACAGAACTGTGTGTGTGTGTGTGTGTGTGGGGGGGGGGTGCTTCTTAACCCTCCAATGCTGCATCAAGCAGCCCAGAATCAAGTCATAGATAGTCTTGAAACCCAACAGCATGTTGTCTACCACTACTGAGCACATTTCACTCTGATTTCATACTGAAACGTGGGTTGATTGTTTTATTAGTCAAGCAGTTTACAGTCTAGTAATCAAAGTGCAGCGGTAGGTCTGATGGCTGGGGGTGGACTTTCCTGTAGATGAGTAACTGGCCTGTTGGGCCGTGGTTGTGTTTTGTGACAGCTGCTGTAGTAGTGAAGTGAATGTGAGTCTGGAACAGTGATTTTGGGTCAACGAAATGACATTTACAGGCATGTGCAAAAGTTTTGGCACACCTGATATTTTGAAAATGAGCACACATCCCATGCAGACTCACTTCTGCACATTTTAACACACATTGTTGATTTGATTAATGTGACATATTGGAAAACATAAAAAATCATCAAAGGCAACCTGTATAAAATGCATGGTATATTTTATCATTGCTGAACGCTGATTAAACCTAATCATCGACTAAATTTCAGCATGAGTAGAGAATTCCAATTGGAAGTTCTTTTTAGTCTAGGTTTAGGCTTTGTCTAGGTCTGTGCTGCTACCCCTTTATGTGTTTTTGCAAGTATGTAAAAGTCAGCACTAAATTAGAAGAAAAATCTCATTTTTGAGTGTGTTCAAGGAATGTGTAAATCAACAGGATGTGATAGGTTGTGTTCTGATTTGCATACAACTGTAATATTTATAGTACCGGTTTCCTGGACATGGATTAAGCCTAGTTTTAGAGTAAACTGCTGATTGCATTTCACTATCCCAAATCCTATTTTTAGGAGTAGATTCTGGGAAACTGGGCCTCACAATTGAAATTAACTATGAAGTAATTTGGCAAATTTTTCACTAAAGCCATTCGGTGATGTTTTATTTTGCTTCATGGTTTTTTTGTGATATTGACATTTGAGGCTGCAGTATGCAAATGACCCTCTAACTTTAGCTGTACGCATCCTGACCACCCTCACATCTCTGGATGAAAAAGATTCTTTTACAGGTGGCAGCGGTTTGCGTTTGGCCGGCAGATCGCCTATCACTCCCGCATTGATGCACAATGCTGATTGGCTCATCGTCACAAAACGGCCTCAAATCATGTTTCATGTGTCTTCAACACACAGATAATCAATATTCACGTAATATTCACGTAAATCAGTAGATCGGAGCTCTATATCTGACAGCATATTGTTTTAAATTATTGTATGATTTTAATTTACTGGCTTTTTTACCCTAATTCTCACTGACATAATGTGTCCTAATAGTTATCTCTGGCCATCAATGATTTTTATGCAGGAGTTTGTGTTAGGGCAGCAAAAGGTTATCGGTTTACTGTCAGGCGGTCCTGGGTTCTCATCTGGGATTGCCAGTGTGGAGTTTGCATGTTTCCCTATATCTGTGTGGGCATCCACATTAAACTATGCGCTCCTCCCACAGTCTAAGACTAGGCTTAATCCATGTCCCGGGACCTGGACTATAATTATTACACTTGTATACATATATTCTCAGAACGCACTGAACGCTTAGAACTCAGAGCATATCAGTAAAATCTGATTTCAACAAAGAAAATCAGTCTAAATCCCGTGTTTGCTGTTTCACTTGGTGCGCTGCCACTCAGCCGCTCTCCGGGGCCCCTCACACTCTGCGGGTTTTCCCCACACACTTGTGGGCGGAGACTATCCTGAACATTCTCTCCTGTTCTTGGTGTTTGTTTCTAAGACCTAAAATGAAAGAAAATCAGTCATTTATCATCTTTATGGGCATTTGTATATGTGATGCCATTTTTAAAATCCCAGTGATTATTATTATTATTAATATTTGTTTTTTTAAATGACAATAACATTTTTTCTATGTGACATAGGAACACCAAACAAAGTTCAGCATGACGTCTGACAACTTGAGCATCAATACAAACCAGGGGAACGTCCATATAAGTGTTGTTTTACTGTATGATGACAATTTACCATTTGTTGCATTTCTTGCACAGATCCATTTGCGAAAAATTATAAGAAATAATACATAAAGGGCTAGTTGCCCCTAGGTGTGAATGTGTGTCTGACCTGCAGTGGACTGGTGACCCGTCCAGAGTGTTTCTCTCTGCCTTTTGCCCAATTACTGCTGGGACATGGAGATAATAGAGTTTGTACTACATTGGATCTCTCGCCCTCAGTGTCTGTCAGTATGTTTGAACAGATATATTTCTGCCCCTTTAAGAAACAGAGGCACTGAGCAGTGGGCCAGTTTGCCTTCTTTTGCTAGAGTACAGCTGGGAAATGATCCTGTAAAACCAACCAAAACCTCTCTAGTGCTGCACTTGGTAGGATCTGCAGAACTGACAAACATTGAAAAGGCAACACTAGTTAGATCCTGGCAAGAACTTGAGCTTGCATTTGTTGTTATTTTTATGTGGCTAAAGAGTGAAAATGATTCAAGAACTCTTAAGAACATTCCAGATTTGAAAGCATTTATTGCAAACAAATGTTTGGAAAGGAAACTGCTCATGTAACTAATCCCCTCTGTTTTCTGCTCGGCTTTTTTTCATTCCTGAGCTGCTTAGAGAGAGAGAGGATGCAGGATTCTCGTAACAGCTTGTCATTTTGCCCTGGACTCTGTACAGATGGAGGATGGAGTGAAGCCCGGCCCAGTCAGCTCAGCATGAGGGCCTGAATGACTGAATGAGTGCAGCAGAGGGGATTAGTGTCCGGGTTTGCTGAGCAGGGTGTAGTGCGAAGCGAGAAAAAACATTCGGCTCCCATTCAGTCAAGACCAGGTGCTTTGTTTACCTGCAGGGTTAATGATTCTGTGAGTGTGTGTGTGTGAGAGAGAGAGAGAGAAAGAGAGAGCTCTGCTTGAGTGAAAGTTTATGGCGGTCCTTTATCTGATGTAGTGGGTTCATTTTAGTCCAATCATTTTATTCTAGGTGGCATTTTTGTTATATTTTGAGAATAATCAGGTTAATTGTATATGGGTTTATGTGTTTGGTTGTTAAAGAGCCCATCAAGCACATGTCAAATTTATTCCTACTTATTTGCAATAATGAACCAGGCAGGGACTCACCCTGGGTGGGGCACCACACACACACCACTCACTCACAAACTCACACCCATGGTCAATTTGGGATTCCCAGTTCACCTGACGCGCATGTCTTTGGACCGTGGGAGAAACCAGAGACCCTGGAGGAAACCCACGCCACCACGAGGAGAACAGTGTTTTAAAGTGACAATTTGCTTAAAAAAATCTAATTTACAGTTTTCCTGCTCATCTCAATGCTGTGTCATTGGTGTCAGTGGTGGCCCAGTGGAGTTTCCTTGTGTAGTTTTCTGAGTAAAGGAAGCTTATAGCCCACACTTAGTCATCACAAAATTTAAAACACACTGAGTTGTTAAATGATCTCATATAAACTGTTTTTTATAAACTGTTATCTAGAAAATGAAGACTTAATCAGAAATAATTCAAACACGTGGGGCTTCCGTTACTGTTTTTTATCTAAGGGAATTAAAAGGATTATCTGAGGTGAATAGAAATATGAGAATCAGAATGAAAAAGAAAGCTGAACTCTTTGTGTCTCAGTAACACATCAGTAGTGCTTTGGACCCATCCTGTACTGATCTAAAGGCATTTTTTTCATCGGTATATAGGAACCATGCTGTACCTAAACTGTAATACCATGGCACAGAACCTGCAGCACGCTTTGATTTTCCAGTGTATCTCAGCCCAGTAACAGTTTCTGATTTTATTATTTTATTATTTATTATCTTTAATGATGAAAACCCGGCTAACCTGTTAGCGATGTCCTGGTACACCTTTGCGTTTCTCACTATGTTGAAGTGTCATAGAAAACTCCCACTGAACTTTATCTTCAGCCTAAACAGACAGAAGTGCTTCATTGACTTTCCAGTTGTTAGTTCCTATCTCTGTTGTTGTTGTTTTTTGTGTGGAAAGTAAAAAACAACAATGGCTTCTTTTCCTGTTGTGACGACAACATTTCGACTATTCAGAGAGCAGTGATGTAGTCAGCTTGGCTGCGGCAAACTTTCGGCCCTGCCATCAAGTAGCTCAGGTACGGCTTGGGTTCGGGTTGCTTTATTTGTAATGAAGAAATTTTGTTTGTAATGAAGAAGATTTGTTCACAGTATGGAACTTTTCCTTTTGCCAGTGGAAAAGCCAGTGGGTCTCAGATCAGTCCTCAGATTCCAAATGGTCCACATCTCTGCATGCGAGCTGGGTTTGAACATCTGGACGTCTGTTGAGGACATGATTGAGGACCTGTGATGGGTCAAAAAAGCACAAGTCAACATCTTAGCATCTGTAGAAGTGAGTCGTGTAGTGAGGGTGTCATGAGAAGCAGCGTTTTTTGAAGGTTGTGTAGGAGTTGAGAGTAACCTGGGTTTCTCAGTTTCTTGGCCGTTTACCAGTCCGATTGTTACCATCATGTACTGTCATTATAATAGTTATTTCTCCCTGTACTGTGTAGGCCATGTGAGAAAGGGTTTTTAATATTAAGTATTAAATGTGAAGCTTTTTTATTAACGTATTCATGTAAAAGGACAGTTCACTTTTTTCCATTAACTTATAAAAAAAAATCCTCTTCATAATGTAATCGTTCACCAGATCATCTCGGCATAGTCGCTTTAATCAGCTCGAGGGATATGGAGAAACCGCCATTACTGTAATTGCAACCAGCGTGTTCAGACTCTCCTTTTTGTGTGGATGTTGCGACATCATTTGGCATAATCGCTGTGTCAGCATTAGCCTTATCTCTGGTCTGCAATCTGCCTTATAAACAAATTCCAAGTTTTTAGAGAGGCACAACATTACCTTTGAATTTCTTGTACGAATTAGTAGTATCTGGCGATGCCAATATTGATCCAGTATTTATTTATCTACCACTGAAATTAGCTGGTTATATTTAAAGTATTTCATTTTAGATGAGCATCAAAGGTAGACCATCATTAACCACTTAAAAAGGAAGCACACAACCTTCACCTGATCAGAACAACCACAGAAACACTAATATGCATCTGTGATTGGGCCAAATGCTAAAAAAGCTATGGTGTAATGATTATGGGGTTAAAAACCTGAATCAGCTTAGTGATTAGTTTGAATGATAAACAGAGGTCATTATAAAGCCGTACTCGGCAGTCTGAGCGTTGTCCATCAGTCAGTTTTGACTTACGCCACTCAAAAGTGTGTTTAGACACAGAGACACCTTTCAGATGTTTACTGAGGTTCTTATTTCATAACGAACATAGATCTGTAACTTTATTTATTTATTTATTGGATTATTTATTTATTTATTTCATAGCCAGTATGATTCAACTGAACCAGTTTGCTGTTGTGTTTTCCACTTTATTCTCAGTCCTTTATTCTTAACCAAACCCACGAGAGAAAACATGCTCAGCTTCCTCATGCTGAGTCAACATTGGATATCTCTTAATACCTCTTACTCAGTCTCACAAAGAAAATGGGCGGACTCGCCAAACTTAAGCCGCCTGGAGAGAGTTTTTGCATTTTTTTGAGTGATCGTTTGGTTTAGTTTAAAGGTTAACCTTTCATTACTCCAATAATAGTATAATTAAACATAATAATTGGTAGCTTATATATAGTACTCTGCAAAATTCTTAAGTCACTTAAGATCACTTAAGATTTTGCTTTCAAAGAGCCAGACTTTCTTTAATTTTTTAAAAGATTAATTGTCCGGCCTTCTTGAAAGAGTACATATATATACAGTAACCCCCCGCTTATACGCAGTCCAGCAGTCGCGGCTTCCCGCAGATTAGCGAAAACCGCTGATATCCTCCGCATTTTTAAAAACTTTTGTGACATGCGGGCCTCGTCTGCCATGCACCCTCGTCCTCGTGCTGGTTGTTTGTTTGGGCGCGCCGGTTAGCAAGGCATTCAGATGCACCTGAATGGAATAAGCCCCCGCTGCTCAGCGCCTCGCCCAAATATAAACAACCAGCACGAGGACAAGGGGGCATGGCAGACGAGGCCTGGACGTCACAGCTTTTTTCTTGACAATATATAATTTTTTATGCATTTTGGTGCTAAATTATTAAGAAAAATATCATTTACTAATTTTGTAACATAAATATTAACGTAAATTCAGTTACATTTCCATATAAAGTATAGCTATACATTTTTTGGTACAGTCCAGAGAACACAAAGAAAGTGCGTCTTGGGAAAAAGCGCGTCTGTACTCAGAGGCAAGAGGTTTTAGTAGCCAATCCGATAACTGTTGAGTGTTCACGTGTTTTCCATTTTGTTCTTCTCAAAGCCCTGTATTTTTATAGTAGTTGAATTTTACATATATATTTTTTTTTTTTTTTTGGGGGGGGTGGTTAAAGGAATACATGTTCTGTATGTATTTGCAGTTTTGCTTGCAGAGCATTTCAGTCCATTTTTATTCTGTCCCTGTGTGTTTGGGTCATTCTGAGCAGAGACTAATGGCTGGATTTAAAGTTGGGTAGTCTCTGTGTTTTTCATTTTTCAGAGGAGGCTGTTTCTGGCCCACTGCCTTTCCCGGTTTACAAAGCATTTCGGCCTTTGATACCCCTCCTTATCATGTCATTTATCTGTTTACAGAATGGTGTGACGTCCCACCCTGCACCCATTTTCCCATAAACGCTGTATATAACAATTTCATTGTGAACACAGTTCCTCTCGAGACCACATCAGCTCTCTGGAGCTTAGACCCTAGTTGCTCGTTTAAACTGGGGTTTGAATTAAAGGCGGAGGATGACGTGCTCAGGTACAGTGTTGATTGTATTGTCCTAATCCGTAACTATTCCCCTCCTTTTCCTCACTCTGCTGAGTGCAGCTTAAAACATTAATTCCAAACCAGCCCCCACCCTCTCATGTTTGTAGAGCTTATTAATTTTGTCTGTTGTGTAATGTGAGCAGTCCAGAATACAGTATGTTTACTTCTGTCACTGCTGATGCTGTACTTTCTAGCTCTATCTGAACTTTGCGGGGATGCTGTTAAGATCATATCAGGCTTCCTCAGCTTTACACTATGATAAATTTCAACCACCCTGTGCAGCGTTGTGCTGTGTTTAAGCACGGCATAGATTAAAGTGCCCACACCAAGTCCAGGTTTTACAGACAAAAATAAAAAAACAATTGTCGGAGCTTCGAGTTAAAGCAGACCCTCAAACCGACACACATTACACTTTACTGTCCAGGGTGTACCCCGCCTTCGCCCATAGCAGCTGGGATGGGCTCCAGCCCCCCCACCCCCCGACCCTGAGTGCGGGACTAAGGGGTAGATAATGGATGGTCTTCCATTCTTTTTTTCAGAAGACCAAGTTTAATTACAGTTGGTTCTGCAGGAAGTTGGCCATCCTGGAGAAATTGACCTCTTGTGTAGGATAGGCAGAGTGTAGAGGTGATATCGAATGTAGTGTGAGCTGCTGATTAACTGAAGTGTGTGTATAGAGTAGGGTGTTATAAAAGCATGAGAAGAGCAAGATATGATTCTATAATTCGATACGGCTTCTGATCACAGCTGCACTGTTACACAGCCCAGATTTCACTGCACCGCCGTCTCTCATGTCCTTAAATAGGTCTTAAATGTTCTTATTCCTTTTTTAAAACTGTGAGGACAACATCGAGCCTCTGCTTTGGCCGGAGTCTCCAGCAGAGATTAAGTTAAAAGCTGCACCCGTTCAAGTCTCCACCTGCATAATCGTAGTCATTCGGGCCTTTCAGGAAATATTTCCAGATCACCCGAGGTTTCCTTGTGTTGGGTAACTTATTTGAAAGAGCGTTGACTTTCTGCACCGTCTTCAAAGTGTAAAGACCCACTAATGATTAATGATTGAGAAGGTAGTTTTGATCACCAAGCAAGGAGTAGGCTTATCAGAGAGGCTATCAGGAAGTTGTGTGGTCAGCTGGGGTCAACGGCAACAACAACAACCCAAACAGAGCACAGTCATGTAGTGTGTGTTTTTGGGAGGAGGGGGGGGGGTTAGACTGTTTGGCAAGACCACTATTAATTCTATTTTCCATACAGACAGATACCCTAACATGACTGCCCTTGCATGTACATGGTCGACTCTTGGGTGCCCATGTTGTTTTTCTGGCAGTAGGTCATACAGTACCTTGCAGGTCTCAGTAAATGATGTTTAACCTGTTTAGCTGAGCAGTATATGTTTTAAGAGCTAGTATTAGAATATGTACAAATAATATTAATACAGTAAATAGTGTTTGCTTAATCCTTCCCAGACCCTCCTCATGGAAGCCCAGTATGTCGCATTTCTCAAATACCTGGTTTAGCTCAGTCGATACTTCATTAGATCAGATGAGCTGCTGATGGAATTTCACAAATCCATACAAAGGCCGGAAGCGTCGAGGTGAAATCTGGAACCGAACAATGTTATCTTCTAACGAGCGCGCAAAACTTTTTACAGACAGAAGAAATATTCGTATTATTTAATGCTTTCATGGTTGTTGGCATTCATTTGAATGTTACCTTGTATCTACTGCCAGAATATATCTCAATGCCTGGATAAATGGCTTTTGCAAAATACTGTAGGTCTTGTCATCTACACTGAAATGACACAAATTCATACGTTTTTGTGCTACAAGCCACTAACACTATGGACTGTTAAAGCTATATTACACTCAGCCTACCTGCAGTCACTGGATAAATTCTTATGCTTTTTAAAGAGCGAGTCCACTGACTTTTCAAAAGTTTTGCATTATTCAATCACTGGGATGTAAACGAAGTCATGCTATGGTTTGATATGAAATGGTTTAGAAACCCAGTTCTTAACAGTGGTGGTGATGGGACTTCTGGTTCCAGTCATTAAATATCAGCATTTTATTTACCATCCATAGTCAGTGAAATGGAATGTCATAGGGCTAAAGGCAGAGAAATATTATGGATCACTGTAATGTTGATAATGGTAAATATGCTATTTTTTTTTTAGGAACTGCTTGCATGTGAATTTTAGGCCCAAGTCTTCACAAAAGTAGCATAAAATGACGTCCTAACCGTTTCATGTGCTAACTTTCTGTGGGGTGGCTTTTTGATTCCCATGACCGCCGCTGTGAACAACTCTGACCACTTTGGTACGTTTCTCTAGAACAGAGCATTTGCCACCAAATGCACTCTGAATGCCTTTCTTTACATCGAAACCACTTAGTAATGAAGGAGTGTCTAGGAACTTCTTAAGTAAGTTAAATATCTGTGCACCTTTCAGGATATTAGAAACCAGTTTATCTCCAATCAGACCCTTCAGAAAATTTCCTGAAGTGTTGTGTGACACCACCATCAGGAAACTCTTTTAGCACTCAGTCAATCGTGGAATTCTTCTTGACGGAAGGTTTAGGACCCGGTATGTGAGGAGGACAATTCTCAGTAGCAGCACTGAGCGGGTGATCAGTTCTGTGGTCTCATCAGTGAGTATAAAACGTCTCCGGAGAACAGCGAGTTTTTGAGACTCATCAGCTGTTTCCAGCAAGTCTATGCACGTGAGGTTGGAGCCGTTCTCCTGCTGAGCTCTGTCTGAAATGCTGTTGGTTTTTGGGGGATTTTGTTTGTTTGGTTTTGGCTAGTAGCTCATTGGAAAACATATTTTTATGTTGTCCTTAAAGGCATTATTATTGTTATTATTATGTTAGTACCAAAATATTTTTATATAGCTATTATTTATTTTGGTATTATGATTGTATAAGACTTTCATTCTTAAATTTTGTGACTTTAATTCTGTACATATAGACATTATATTATATTTAGATGTATTATACGTGCACATGTATATAATGCATATATAGTGTATATTGTTTTTACATTTTGTGTGACTTTATTACATACTTATTATCTGTTTACTATAATTCTTTCTGTACTTTTCTAGTGTAAAATACAATGCTTTCTGAATATGCATTTTATTAGTGTTCTCCATTGTTACATTGGGTTTATTATAATTATTGTATATATTTATGTATTATCGTATTTGTCCTCACAGGCCGTGGCAATAACCTGCTGTTGAGCAGCCTCAGTCACTTTCCCCCGACCCGCCTACCCTCGGACCCTCAGGATGGAGCCCGACACTGGACCCAAAAAGACGGTGTGGGAGAGCCTGCGGCAGAGGACTAAGCCCCTTTTTCACCAGGTGCGGAGCAAAAGCAGCCACAAACACTCCAGCAAGTTGGAGGGCAGACAGAGCCGGCTGTTACACAAGAAGATGAGCTCCTCCGTGCCGGACATTAGGCAGATGCCGCCCCCCTCAAGCCAGGACCTCCAGCCAGCAACACTGCCAAATTCCCACTTCTACAGCACGCCCTCCAGCCCCATTAACCATCCTTTAACAGAGAGGGAGGCCAGTGTCCACCTTTCTGCTGGCTTTCTCGCCGCACCCAGGGCCATTTCTAATAGGTCACTCCATGAGTCAGTACACAGCAGTCTACAGCGGAACAGTATTTTGGAGGTTCCGGAAGAGATAGAGGTGGTGCAGCCAGATTCTCGTCCCATATCAGAGCTGCCTTTACTGGAAGTGTCAGAGGACTCCACAGAGGTGCAGTATCACTTAATGCTGTCTGTTTTTATTGCTCTTTAGATATTAAAGGAATACTCCAGTATTTTCACCCAATCTCTAAATGCCTACAGCAGTGCAATATCAGTTAATACTGTCGGAATTCTCTCATGTTTTTACCCAATCTATATATGCTTTATCATTAGCATATGTGCAGATACTATAGACAATAAGTTTGCTTTACTTAGAAAAGAACCTAATTGTGAATCAAGTAGGGCTGAAACGATTATTCGAGTAATTCGAATAATTCGATTACAAAAAATGATCGAGGCAAAATCTTTGCCTCG